>PVJI01018055.1:7943-34304 GCA_004026765.1 Micronycteris hirsuta
GTGAATCAATCTTACCCAGAGACACGCTTAGAGGTGAGAATCCGGCGACCACGGGTCTCCTCCACCATCCCCATCTTGGGGAGAAAGACCTCGTGGGTTGCTTAGCCGGGGCTTTTATTAGAGGCATTAAGACACATTTACATTGGATTGATTATTCATGGGATTAAGCAGAACAGGTAGGATTACTCATAGCAGGGCACAGCAAGCCAGAATTTTTTAAGATACGTTTTTGCCAAATTCCTATTAGAGAATTTCCATTCCACAGACATTATCCACACTTGCTCATACAGGAATCACACGGAGCTGTGCTCAAAACGTGTAAATTCTCGACCATGCGTGTTAACACGCATGTGGAAATCACTGCCACACCCATTTATGATAACAAAAAAAAACTCAGCAAAGTGGGAATAGAGGGAGCATACCTCATCATAATAAAGGGCATATATGAGAAACATACAGCCAATGCCATTCTCAATGAGCAAAAACTAAAAGCTTTCCCACTAAGATCAGGAACAAGACAAGGATCTCCACTTTCACCACTCCCATTCAACACAGAATTGGAAGTCTTTGCCCCAGCAATGAGACAAGAAAAAAAAATTAAAAATATGCAAATTGGAAAGAAGTAAAACTGTCACTGTTTGCAGATGACATGATAGGGTACACAGAAAACCCTATAGAGGCCACCAAAAAACCACTCGAGTTAATAAGTGAATTCGGCAAAACAGCTGGATTCAAAGTAAATATTCAGAAATTGAAGGCATTTTTGTACACCACACCAATGAAATATGAGAAACAGAAATTGGGGGAAAAAATCCCATTTGATATAGCAACAAGAAAAAATGAAGCACCTAGGAATAAACCTAACCAGGGAGGTAAAAGACCTGTACTCAGAAAACTACACAATACTGTAGAAAGAAATTAAGACATAAACAAATGGAAGCATGTAACATGTTCATGGATTGGAAGAATTAACACCATCAAAATATCCATATTACTGAAAGCAATTTATAGATTCAATGCAATCCCTATTAAAGTGCCAATGACATATATCACAGATATAGAACAAATATTTCAAGAATGTATATGGAACCATAAATGACCCCGAATAGCTGCAGCAATTTTGAGAAAGAACAACAAAGTAGGAGGGATCACAATACTTGACATCAAAATGTATCACAATGCCACTGTGATCAATACAGCCTGGTACTGGCATAAGAACAGACACATAGACCAATGGAACAGAATAGAGAGCCCAGAAATAAACCAAGTCTCTATGGACAATTAATCAATATTTGACAAAGGGTCAGAAGCATAAAATGGAATAAAAATAGCCTCTTCAACAAATGGTGTTGGGAGAGTTGGACAGCTACATGAAAAAAAAAATGAAACTCGATCACCAACTTACACCATACAGAAAAATAAATTCAAGGTGGATAAAAGACTTAAATGTCAGTTGTGACACCATAAAAGTCCTACAGGAGAACATAGGCAGGAAAGTGTCAAATATTCCATGGAGCAGTATCTTCACCAATATGTCCCCTAGAGACATAAAGGAAAGGAAAAACAAATAGGACTTCATCAAAATAAAAAGCTACTGCATGGCTAAAGAAAAGAGCATTACAATGAAAAGAGAACCAACTATATGGGAATACATATTTGTCAATGATACCTCAGACAAGGTTTTGATCTCCAAAATTACATATAAAGAAATCACATGACTCCACCCCAGGAAGACAAAAAACCCAATTAAAAATGGCCAAAGACATGAACAGACACTTCTCCAAGGAGGACATACAGACGGCCCAGAGACATATGAAAAGATGCTCAGCATCACTAGCCATCTAAGAGATGCAAATTAAAACCACAATGAGATATCACCTCACACCAGTCAGAATGGCCATCACAAACAAATCAACAAACAAGTGCTGGAGAGGATGTTGGGTAAAGGGAACCCTAGTACACTGTTGGTGGGAATGCATACTGGTGCAGCGACTGTGGAAAAACAGTATGGAATTTCCTCAGAAAACTAAAAATGGAACTGCCTTTTGACCTGGCAATACCACTGCTGGGATTATATCCTAAGAACCCTGAAACATCAATCCATAAGAACCTATGCTCTCCAATGTTCATAGCAGCACAATTTACAATAACCAAGTGCTGGAAGCAACCTAAGTGCCCATCAGTAAATGAATGGATCAAAATCTATGGTACATTTACATGAAGGAATACCATGCAGCAGAAAGAAAGAAGGAGATCCTACTCTTTGCAACAGCATGGATGGAACTGGAGAGCATTATGCTAAGTGAAATAAGCCAGGTGGTGAAAGATAAATACCATATGATCTCACCTTTAAGTGGAACCTAATCAACAAAACAAATGAGCAAGCAAAATATAACCAGAAACATTGAAACTAAGAACAATCAGACCATAACCAGAGGGGAGATGGAAGGGGATAATGGGGGTAAAGTGGGGAAGTGATTTCAGGAAACTATACAGGACACATGGAAAAAACTAAGGGGGGGTCTGAAATCAGGGGAGGGAGGCTGGTGTGGGGTGGGAGTGGTAGGGGAAAATTCAGACAAGCATACTTGAACAATAAAATTAAAAAAGAAATTGAGACAACTATAACAGCATAATCAATAAAATATACTTTAAAAAAGAAATTAACATAAAAATAAGAATGTAAATTCAAATCATTGTAGAATTTACTCCTTGTAACCAGAAAAAATAAAAGATGTTCCACATCTCATCAGAGAAATGCAAACCTAAAGTATGTCAGTCAGTGAAAGACAAATAACTCATGATCTCACTTATATGGGGAATTTAATAAACCAAATAAACTGGTGAACAAAATAGAAACAGATGCATGAATACATGGAACAGACTAACAGCTGAGGGGAGGTGAGCAGGTGGGACTGGATAAAAGAAGGTGAAAAGATCAGCCAAGTAATATATGTGTATAATCCATAGACACAGACAACAATGCAGTGATGGCCTGAGAGAAGATGAAGGCAAGGGCTGGGTGGAGGTGGGGAAAGGGAAGCAGGAAATGGATGAGGATCTGTAATAGAGTAAATAATAAAAACAAAGTTAAAAAAAACCACAAGATACCTCTTCACACCTCTCAGAAAAGCTATCATCAATAAATTAACAAACAACTGTTTGCCAGAATGTGAATAAAAAGCAACATTCAATAACGGATGAAGGGAATGCAGCTTTGTACAATCACTATGGACAATGTGTGACAGTTTCTCAAAAATGAAAAATAGAACTGCCTTATGACTTGTCCATTCCACTTATGGGTATATGTTCACAGAAACCCAAAACAGTAATTTGAAAGAATATATGCGCCCTCATGTGCATACTAAAACTGGAATCAATGCAAGTGGCCATCAACAGACAAGTGGATAAAAACACTGTGGTACATATAATATAATGGAATATTACTGGGCCATAAAAAAGAATGGAATTACCACCTGGACAGCCCAGATGGACCACAGAATATTCTGTTAAGTGAAATAAGCCAGACAAGGACAAAAACATCTGATACCACTTATATATGGACCTAAAGAATAAAATAAACCAATAAACAAAATAGAAATAGACTTATAGATACAGAGAACTGAAGGAGTCCACAGGGGATAGATGTTGGGGGACAGGGTTAAAAAGAGGTGTTGGGATTAAGAAGTAAAAATTGAGTTACAAAATAGGAATGGGGATGTAAGATAGGCATAGAAAGTATATTTTAGCAATATTGTAATAACTATTCATTGTGCAAGGCTGTCACTAGAATTATTGGAGGGAACGCAGTAACATATATAAATGACTATCTGCTGTGCTGTACACCTGAAACTATTTTAAAAAAAAGATGCAGAATGCAAACTGTAATAAAAAAATAAAATTAGCCCTGACTGGTGTAGCTCAGTGGATTGAGCGCGGGCTGGGAACCAAAGGGTCCTGGTTCGATTCCCAGTCAGGGCACATGCCTGGGTTGCGGGCCAGGTCCCCGTGAGGGCCATGTGAGAGGCAACCATACATTGCTGTTTCTCTCCCTCTCTTTATCCCTCCCTTCCCCTCTCTCTAAAAATAAGTAAAAATAAAATCTTTTAAAAGAATCCTTAAAAAAATTAAAATAATTACATAGTTGTATGTTTTGCTACACCAATGAAACAGGATTAAAGAAAAATAACTTACATCAACAGAAATATCAGAATCGTACTTGGATTTACAAAGAAACATAATAATGTTTATTGTGTAACTAGCCATTTTTAAAATTCTAAGTTAATGGAACAAAGTTTTTATAAACATAGTAGTAATGTGTAGCAAATTACACCAACTAAACAAACAGCTTAAATTTATCAGGGGTAAAACCCCCAAATCCCTGAATTTCTAAGCATTTGTCTCAAAGTTAACTGTTTTGCCAAACAGTTAAAGTGCATTTGTCACTTTAGAAGAGATATTTAAGTGTTTCTCCCCTTACATTATCATACTTTCACAAGTGGAAAGGGAACAATTCAATCTGTCATTTTACCTATTCTCCTGAATCTGATATGTTTTATTGCAGTGAATTTATTATCTTTGTTCTAGATATTGCTGATATTGTACAATAAGCCTATCTACCAGAAATCTATATCCATGTTTGAAACATTTTGTGGATTGAGAAGTTAAGGCCAGCTGTCAATGAAGACAGACTGTTTCCTGTCTGCTAAATTTGATCTATCAAATTAAAATTTCTTAGTACACAGGATTACATCTCATTTTTTCTGTATCCTTTGCAGCAACTACTCAAGTTTTATGGGTATGATGAGTTTTGCTTAGTGAATACCTGGGGAAAAATGTTTTCTTTCTGCCTCAAAGAAAACCTCAATCCATCATGTAATACACTCTAACTCCAACAACACAAATTAGATTCATTAAAAATCACATTAAGTGTTATCCATACCAGTAGATATTTAAAATATTGGGGTTGTTCTCTCTGACATCAGTTGATTCATTTCAAGCTTTAAACATTGGCATGAGGTGAAAAATAAGAAACGCACAAAGGGAAGTAACTTCCAAAATACTGAATTTTACTTAATGTAATTAGCCCCAAAAGTGAAGTGAAAGGATATGGCTTAATGTATTTTGGAAAGACAATACACATTCTAAAATATTCATAAAAACTATGTATAAGTTTTTTAAAACATCAAATTTATCTTACCATGTTACCCTTAATCACCTCAATTGAAATACAGGAGCGTTTCACTTGAATAGTGATCAAAAATGAATATAGGGGTTTAAAATCCCAGGAAGATAAAAAGAAATTACTCACATTTAATGTACTTTTCATAAACTAGCAGTACTTCATTCTACCAGTACAGATTTTGTTTCACTGATTGGTCAGAAACAAGGAAAAATGTGTATATGTCCAAAACAGCTCACTGTACAAAAGAAAATTGAAGCTACTATTTTTCCTTAATAACCAATAACCAATTTCCCTCTTAGGTGGTATGTGAAATCACTGGAATGTTAACTTCAATGGTAGAGAGGTGGGAGTGTGCTGAATCAGGCTCAGGCTCTTTTACCGCCATTGTGGCTTGATGGGAATATTGTAAAGTGAACTGTAAAGTTAGAGACAGCTGAAAAATTGCTGACAGGAATAACTATGACATCATCAGTTTTTCCAGAGGTAGAGGAAGGCACTGGATGGAAATCCAGCATTCAAGCATGTTCCCTGTGGAGGCTAAGGTTTGAGAGCATTGTTTTATAATACTTTTATGCCAAACTGTCCCATTTTAAAATGTTAAAACAGTAAAAATTAGGAGGTACTATATAGTTGAAGGTTAATAGTACGGAATATCTAGGGAAGTTTACCAACTTATTACAAGAGAATTAAGAACATTAATATACCCAGGAATATGACAACTATGAAATAAACATAATGATTATATATGAGTTAACTTTACTGATCTGGTCCCAGATATTGGGGAAAGGCTGTCTGCTACAAATGGCATCTGTTTTTTGACCAAGTGGCTGTATGCTGTGACCAACTTCAATTTGAGGTATTCTGTCCAGCCAGGCAAATGTAGTTTTTTTTTTAGTGCAAAACATAAATCCATAAATCAAATACTTTTAAGTTTGCAAAGCAGGGATTTATTAACGATACGCAGTCCCTTCCAGTGAGTCTGGAGTGAGTCCTTGGGGAGATATTCTTTTCAATGGACCGTATCTCTAGGTTGTAGGCCATTCTGTCACTGTCTTCATTTCCCAGGAGTGTGCTGTCAAATGACTGTTCTACAAGTTTTGAATTAATTTCCAGAGTTTTTTTTAAGTTCTTCACAAAGTCAGAAGCTCTGCTTAATAAGACAGATTTGTATATTTCCTGATGTAGCTTCATAGGTCTCCCAGTAACAATTTTTAAAAAATGGACATTTGATGTTTACCAAAAGAAGCAGATCTTAAGTTAAGCAATACCAGGGGAAGGGCTAGGATAAGGCAAATTTAAAAAGTCAACAAATTTTACCTATTTAACTACCATCTATAGCCATACAACCCTGAATGCGCCTGATTTCTAATTTTAACTACCTTGTTGATTTGCTCTATGAAATCAGAGGACTGTGGATGATAAGTACAATGGAAATGCTGTAACTTTGGCCAAATTATGCATATCTAGTGTAGAATTTCTTTTAAAGTGGTTCCCTGATTGCTTTGGGGCTATGTGAGAATTTTTCATTCAGGAACATTCCTTTCTAAAGGTATTTCAGAGAACGCTGCAGTTGATTCCTTTGACATGGGAATACCTGTACCCAATGCAAATACATACGAACTATCACTAGTGTACCTTTATCTTTGAAAGTGGGGAAATTAAACTGAAATCCACTTTCCAAACCTCAAATAACCCTAACTAGTTTATTCCCTTCTTTTAAAATATTTCCTATTTTAGTTACCCATTTAATAATCATGGTGACAAAGATTTGATAAGCAATTATAGAAATTTAAGTGGTTAGAAGCAAAAATGTAGCTCTTGCAATATTAGAAAGTTTAGTTTACCCAATCAGAGGTCTGATACAGAACATAAGAAATAGTCTAACAAACACAAAATCCCTAGTTTTCCTTTACAAATGCTTACCAAAAGCACACCATTAGTACAGGAAAATTTTGCCCTTTTAACAGAGAAACCCAAATTGTATCTGTATCACTGTATTTTTGAAATTACCTTAAATATATTCCGATCTTGGTTAGTTTGACCATGCAAGAGATTTCTTCTCTCAAGATCCCTTTTCCACAAATTTTTTACAACTTCAACAAACCCTCTGCAACTTGCAGACACCCTTCGACTTTTGTTCTCCTTTCTTATTCTAGCACTATCGTTTTACTCTAGGAGATAGAGTAAATTATTTTATTGTACAGAATAATTTTTATCCTTTTCCTTTAACAAAAATAAATTTTCATTCCGTGTACCTTCTTTTACCAAGCACACATACTTTCTTCTCCATAGCATCCCAATCAGGTTTCATCACTAGTGTCTGGATCTTAATCTGAGGCATTTTGTTCCCTTCTAGACTTGCAAAGTCACACTAAGCTCTCCAAATTTATAAACCTGCTTCCCGTGTTGTCTGCCAATCCTAAAGCTAGCAGAACAATAGGCAATCGATATCCTTAGGCTTGTTTTTATTTACTAAAGATTAATCCTAGATCACATGCACTTAAGAGCAATTGGGATAGTTTAGTTATTTCTCCAATTTGTATAAGCACTCATTTGTTTTAAGCCAATTAAACAGGGCTCCTTTATAACCTCATTTTGAAATGACAATTTTGACAATACTGTTCATCATAAATATACCATATATATAATATACATACATTGACGTAAACACAGAGCGAACACAAAACTCAAAAGAAAACTGGATCTAAATTGTTTTCTGGTAGATGGATTAAGTTACAGTTTTGCTTAGATAGCCAAAGTTTTTGCATGCTGCGAGAATTTATTTAAAGCTGTTTTAAAATCAATGAATGCATTTGATTGTCTCTGAGAGGTCTGAGATCCTCTTTTAAAAGTGCCCCTTAAAGTTGATTTGTCAACAAACACAAAAGAATATAAAAAGCAAGCGTGCACAATAAAGTAGGAAAGCTCAGAAAGCAGAGAGCAGCCTTAGAAGGTTTGAATTTAAGAGGGGGAAGATATTCCCAAAGAAAGGTGGTACTTAGCACAAATAGCTGCTGCTCACCTCCCCACGCCACCACAAACTCCCAGTAGAGAAAATGGGGTGAAAAAAGCAGCCTCAGAAGCCATTTAAAAAATGCATAACATTCAGCTCGTTTTATTTTAGTGCTCTCAAAGTGCCACTTAAGCTTCTCATTGTTTCTGGGAAGTACATTTCTTGTCCTAATTGATGAAAATAGACAAGCTCTGTGGTTCCAAAGGAGCCCCATCTTGACCAACAAAGGTTATCGCCCCCCCCCCTTTTTTTCATCCAGAGGTCTAGCTAATTACAATTGTCTATACTGTAACTCTTGTTGTACATGTAATGAGCTAGAATCTACACTGCTGCCACCAGGAGGGGGCTGATTAATACGAGAATTTTAGAGCATGAGTTACCCATTTTGCAGTTCTCCTTATGATTGGCATCCTCACCCCTCAGTGCCCATTAGCATGAGTCCCCACAAACCTTATAGACAAGGCTGAATCCTAACCTTCAGAAACCCTCCCAGGTACCAAACCTAACTACAGAATATCCTCACTAGGTACCAAATGCAATGAAGTGAAGCCAAACCCAAATCATATGGAGGGGTCTTCTTGGTCCAAATATATGAACCAAAGTCACAAATGAGGTTACCCTACTTAAACTGAGCAACGTCTTTAAGACTAACCAAAAGCATGGAAGACCCTGGATCTGAGAGGACTCATCCAAAACCCTCCCCATTTTGATAAGAAGATTAACTGAGCTCAAGAGTCTCATGCAGATGCCGAAGCATTGCTTTAAGATGGCACCGGGAGGAAAATTTAGCTGTCACTTCAGATCCCACCACTGCTACTTTGTAATGTAACCTGATAGTCACTGGCATCAATTAAATGCCAATAGGGACCCCCATTTTGTAATGTGGTGAAGGGGGTGATTTATTCAGTGCAAACAGCTCAACTATAATGCAGCTCAGCTGTTGAAAAACAAGGCTGTGAGGCAGCCTGGGCATGAGACACCCCGGGGCACTAGGTGGTCCTGGGATAAGGCAGCCCTTGAGCAAAGCAGCCCTGGTGCTGCAGCTCAGTGTTGCTTGGCCCCTCTCTGGTGAGACAGCCTCTGCTCCACTCCAGCAAGACAGCTTTGGTTTTACAGCTCCAAACCAGGGAAATGCAGTCTTCAGTGGAAACCAAAAATGTCCTCCTGAGGTAGAACGGAGGCTGACATGCAGAGAGAAGTCCTCGCCCTGGGTGAATTTTCAGCCTAGGAGTGTTCTGGAAAGGTTGACAGTGCAGGAGGCAGGCAGCCAACTCTGGTGGATTAAGTATTATTTACCCCCATGTATAGATGAGAAAATGAAAACTGAGAGGGTAACCTTCTCAAGGTCACACAGCAAGTGGGAGAACTGGAACTTACTTAGTCTAAGGTCAGACTCTTCACTCCATCAGTTTTTAAAATGTGCTCTGCAAACCTCTGTGAATCTCAAAGACCCTTGACAGAGGGGATCTAGGAGTGAAAACTATTTTCATAAAACTAAAGGCACTATTCGCCTTTCACCATGTTAACATTTGCACTGATGGTGCAAAAGCAATGGAGGGTAAAGTTGTTGGGAGCTTAGCCTGAATCAAGGCAGCGACACCAAATTTCACTAACAGTCTTCACTGCTGGTCACTTGCAATATAAACATTATCAGTTTCACTTTGGAATGCCCTTGATGAAAATTAATAGTAATTTTATTAAATTTCAATCCTTGATTACTTTTTTAATATTTTGTGACTGAGAAGTATGCCTAAAGTACCTCTGCCACATACCCAAGATGTGTCTAAGTAAGCAACAGAGGCACCCCTATGATCCAGATGTTGGAACATTTAAAGTTGTCCCAGTTCTTAAGCCTCTCATATTTTTGAATTCTTGTTTATTCATTCTTTTCTGGTTGAATGTTTCTATCTTCTTTCTGCTCCAAACCATTAATTGAAGTCTTGGTTTCCTTCCCTTCAATGTTGGTTCCCTGTATATTTTTATTTCACTTTGCATAGCCTTCACTTTTCCTCTATTTTGTGACCATATTCAACCATTTCTGTGAGTATCCTGATTACCAGATAAAAGAGTGTTTTGAACTCTGCATCTGATAAGTTGGTTATCTCTTCATCATTGTGTTCTATTTTTGGAGTTTTGATCTGTTCTTTCATTTGGACCATATTTGTCTTGGTGTACCTGTTACTTAGTAAGGTGCAGAGCCTTAGATATTTGCCAGGGTGGGGCAACCCACTTCATTGCATTGTGGCACAGTCTGAATGTGTGTTTCTTATTTAACTCCTTGGATGTTGGACTTCTATACAATGTGCTTTTCTGGCAGTTCTGGTTACTTTTCGTTCTTGTATTTGTTGTTGTCCTTCTTTTGGTTGTGTGAGGAGGCAAAGTGTATCTACCTATGCCTCCATCTTGGCTGGAGGTCTAAATGAATTAATGTTTATATAAATTTTCTCATTTTAATTTCTAATAAATATATAGATATAATCCATATGAAGATAGGATAACTAAGATGTAACCTAATTATTGTTATTGATCAGAATGTGTTCAGAGAGCCCCAACCTGTGGTCACACGTATAAAGAAAGGAATTCCCTGAAATAAAATGCTATAAAGGAAGCCTTAAATTATCAGTAGGTCCTAAAAAACCCTACTCAAAGCAGGAGAAAAAGACTATAAAGAGACCTCTACCTACCTTAAACAATTTCAAACCAAGGTCTCAGATGATATTCAGGGAATAATAATTTTTCACTAGTAAAAACATGTGGTAAAACAAACATTCCCTGACAGCTAAAATAAAGGAAGTGTTTGATTCAATTAGTAACAAGAATTATACTTGATACTACATAAAAAACTGGAAACACCTATAAACACCTATTTATCTATAACATTTTATGACATTAATCATAGTAGGGAGACATGACATTGATAAGCAACTTCATCAGGACATATCCACTTATTTTTCAAGTCCATACTAACCTTTGTTGAACTAGTCATTTGGCTTGAAGGAGGAGAGCAAAAAGTGAAAGTAACTGCTCACAAGCAAAGACAGACTTTTACTTTCTCCATTCCCAGTAGAATATGGTCATCTAGGAGCAGGTAGAAATGATATGGGAATGTACTTGTTCTACCAGTTATGTGTATAAACAGAGAGAGCTAAGAGTACAAACATATTAATTCTGCAAAGGATATCTGACTAACAATTTTTAAAACGTTTAAACTAAAAGACGACACAACATACTAAACATTTTTTGTTATGTTTATTCGATCAGCCAAATGTGCTCCTGAATGACTGAAAACTAAAATATCATCCCCAGAATAAATCGAATTATATCTCTATGTCAAAAGCAACATACAAAACCCCCCAAATTGATTGAGTCATCTGAGTTGAAGTGAAATCCATTAACAGCATAGAAATGTTAGAACTTTAAGAAGTCCAGCACTGGGGATAAAAGTGGTAATAAAGACATCATATTATCATTTAGGGTAGCATTAAACAAGTGATCTTCAAGTGAGCCATAAAAACTGCCCTATTAATCCTACTGAACTGTACACTTAAAAATAATTAAAAGGACAAATTTTATGTTATTCCTATTTTATCACAATTTAAAACAATAATATAATATACCAAAAGTTACTAAATAGTACATTTTAAATGAATGAATGGTGTGATAGGTGAATTGTATCTTAATAAAACTAAGAAACAACAAAGCTGCTCCAGATGGTGAGGCAATCCCAGCTGTTAGTGTTCTCATGAAAGTTTATAAACTAGGGAGATCAACTGTAGTCTCACTAGTGAAGATGATCAAATAAGCAGGAAGATGTTTAATAGTCACTGCCAGTAAAATTAATTAAGGCTTCCTCGGCACCCAAACTTTTCTCATATAATTTATATAAGACAAATCAACAAGAATACAAATAAAAAGTCACATACTTGGTTCCTTTAAGCATATTTAATATTTGAACTCTAATTTTTTATTTTCCCAGATCCCAGAAAAATGAAACTTTTTAGATGACCAGTATTTTGTTCCAGAAACATATAGCCTTATCAGCTAATTCATAAAAGAGCTATTTTACAAAGGTGTATCTGGATAATTAGAACAATAAAGTCTTTTAGGTATTTCAAAATGTGATCAGTAAAAATATGTGATTATTAATACAGGTTTTTTTTTAAGGTAGTTCCAGATTTTTAAAAAGTAATTTCTGTTAAAAAGTACATGATTATATGGTAAACAAGGAAAATAAAATGTTTTAGTAGGAAGAGGCTTATTAAAAATAACCAACAGTGTGCATATTACAGTTATTTTTATAGTACATATGCTTGCTTAAGTGTTGGTCCCTGGAAATGGCAGACAGAGCTTCCTTCTAGGAGGTACATTTTTTTCTACCAATTTATTATCAACACCATCAGAACCAGTGGGAAGGCATAAGAAATGAAGCAAAGGAACTCTTTTCTTGAGGAAAGAACAATTTTGCAGACCACTTTGAAAAGGGGTAGAAAAATCAGGAAAAAACATGATTTACAAAACAAAAATTGTAATACTAGGGAGGAAAAATCCAGCAGAGAGATAACTGGAAGGTCTTGCTAATTGTCTATTTTGAGGTCCTCTGTACTCAGTTCTCAGTGATGCCTTCTGTGACATACAGGCAAGAAAATATTGACCAAAGCTCCAGTCGAATAGTACTAGATAACACTATATACCACCTTCAGAGAAAATCATTTCCAGTTTGAAATACAGATGTTCCATGCAACACACCAAATTTACTAATATCAAAAAGAAAAAAAATATACAAATAAAAGATAACCTAGAAAGCATATTATTTTCTTTAGCTTCTAAAAATAATAAAAAACAGACTTTTCCCCTCTACTAACACATTAGCTCCCTCCTCAAAAATCAAATAAGAACTTTTTTTTTCCTTTTTACCTAAACTGTAACTATTTATTCTACTGCATGGAGGTATATTTCATAAAAAAGCCACAAAGCTTATGAAATATACCTCTCACGCAGTAGAAAGAATAGTTACAGTTTAGGTTTGAAAAGCCAAGATAACTCAAGCAGTCCAAGTTAGCTGATATTAAGGTACATACAATATGTAGCTTCAAGGGCAGTAATCAATATTTTAAATTAGAGCACTTTGAGCGCTTACTGATTTGCCATAATTATCTCTGTATTCTGTTCTCACTTCAAATGTAATTTGCCACTTAGTAGCAAAGGAGCCAGTAGGCCCACTTCAATAGCTAAACCCCAGCTCTCCTGCTCTGGGAATGTTGCTTTGTCCACTACCTTTGGGTTCTTCTGAACGGAAGTAGATTCCAACCAACATCTGGTCCTGTAACTTTGAAAATGACTTTAATGGTAAACATTTCCACTCAAGGACAGGATGAATTCCATCATCCTGAAAGGCAGTATTAATATCAAAGTAAAATAGATGTGATTATAACAGCAAAAATAAAATGGAAGGTGTGGTAGGCCAGGCTAGGAAGGAGGAGGGAAGAAGTTCAGCTGGTAAGATAAAAAGAACACTTGAAATTGTGGGATCTTTTCAAATTATACTTCATTTTGGGCCTTTGTTTGAAAATCTAGATATAAATTTATTTAGAAGTACTAAAGCTATGGTCAAAGTATTTTCTAGTTAGCCCTGTTATTGTTCCAAGGATAGGTTAAACTGCAGGAAAAGACGTGCAAATAGTTGCTAAAGACAAGATATTTGCTGAGCTAGATAAGGAACCAAAACATTGTTAACCTACAAAGCTTCTTAAGTGAGTGCTAGAGAATTACGTAATTTCCCTGTAGTGTCTGAAGGTGAGGTGAAAGTTCTATTTATATTTACCTTTCTCCTGATTAACTGCCCACTGATGGTATTTGTGTCAAGTGGCTACAGGGGAAACCCTTTGTGAGCATTATTTTCAGCAGCACAATGTGACCATTAGTTTCTATTGGCTTCTCTTAAGAGATAAGAAAGTTCAAGTCCACTTATATATTAGCTTCTGCTTCTAAAATTTTTAATCTCACTCTGATTTAATTTATACTTGATCTACAACCCAAAATGTAATTCTAATTTATAAATGAGGGTCCAACAATCCAAGCTGGTACATTTTCTTAAAAACATAGATCACTTCTGAAAAGACAGAAACAGGAATCTGGACATAGATGAGCTTGTTATAAGCTGTAGTGCTGTTTACAAAGAGTAATTGGGAATCCTTACCACTTGTGATGAGTGTGTGCATATATATATTTGGACAGCAGGGAAGAATAGAATTACATCCTGACTATTCATGGAGTTCAGAGGGCTCTACTGAAAGAAAAGCAGTAGATTAACTCATTGCATATTAACAGAATTTTAAGATTTGACAAGTGATTTAGTTTTAGTTGAAAAAATAATCCAAAATATATATACCCGATGCATAATGAAAATCACAGAAAACCAAGAAGTGAAGTAGTTCTCAAGTTACAATTCTGAGACCTGTATGCTCTGTAGAATGCTGCCAATATACTAGTCATTCTAGAATAGGCAGCTGCCAACACCTTGCTTGTAGTATCCAGTGTCTGTACTGGTTTGCAATTTTTTAAGGTCAAGTCAGGCACCAGTGTGGAAAAAGTTCTAGCAGTAAAGTCAGAGGAAGTGCTTCTGAAGCTGGTTCGGGTAGCTCTGCCTTCTCCAACACATCTTTCCACCACTCCTTTTAACTCAAAGAGCCCTTTGGCACGATCAGTGTAAAAGTTAGAGTCAAACCTCCAGGTACTAACATTTTACTGGCCATTTACTCAGCAGCACCTGTGGCTCGTGACAGTCATCGTAGTAGTGATTCAGTTACATAACCTTCCAAAGTCTCTAAACCCTCCTCAGCAACTCCCACCCCTGCCACCATCTGAAGCATCTCCTTTTTTTTTTTAACTTCCTGTTCAATCTGCAGGAATAATTTTACACAAATGCTGAAGTCTGATGCATAACTATAACAATGAAACAATTATTAAGAAAAACAAATTTATAATCAAGAAAATAAAATTTGTTTCCTTTCCCTCCCAAATCCCAACCCTCAACAGAAAAGAAAATAGAAGAAAACACCCATTTTCAAGTGCCTGGTATTTAGTACATTGAGGATTCCTGTTAACTGGGAGTTGATCCCACTTAGAAAAGAGGTGTTTGCCTCAGATGGGAGGAAGCCCATCTACTCTCTGCCCACCTGGGTAGCACACAGCTCAAGTCTTTTGTACAGAGGAGCCACAGGTGTACAGTGCTTTGAGAGAACCATGAAGAAGCAGCTTACTGGACAGCAAAGACATGAGATATAGTTTAGAAGGCTAGATGCTCCTCCTTCCCCTTCTCACGTCCTTCTTTTCTTTCCCTCTTTACCCAACATCCTCATACCCCGTCCTGAACTCTTTGCTTCAGAAGCAACTGATCCTTCAGTGTACTATGTACAAAGGGCCACAACTCTCACTACTCACTTAAAACATGGCAAAATAAAAATTAAAATGTGCTTTCAAATATGGAATGAAGTCAAATAAATACATCTGATTTTTTCATTTTCTTAAGTCTAAATAAAATTTCATATCCTACACCCAAAGCTCTATACATTTGGTTTTTGTTCTGAATCAAAATGAATTTCTGATAGAGGAGAGCAGAGTGAAAAAGGAATATTCACTGACAGAGTTATGCAGCTGCCAGACTGTGAATAACTAGTCCTGTTCTGAGCCTCCTGGAACATGACTAACCCCAGGGGCTTCACAGGCAGATCCTATCACATACTCTCTCTTCATCCACATGGGAGCCAGGACATGCTGATATAAGGCTGATGCTCAAAATCCAACAACCTCCAGGACATGTAGCTCTAACTTTTATCTGGAAGAATAAAGATATGTAGGTATCAAATTAAGAAGAACACATCAACATGTAAAGAATGCCTATGAAATCTGTGGGAATGGTTATTTATATCTTTGTTTTTGGATCAGAATAGAACAGCCTCACTCAAGAGGAAAAGAATACAAATTGCTGCACTGAACACAGATCCACTTGCAGTCATAGAGACATAAAACTACACCTAGACACGAGGAGGATCAAGCTTCCACCTTTAGGGAGTTAAAGCAGAACTGACAAGTCTCATAGGGGATTTAGGATTTTCAGGCTTACCACCACTCTGCCTTCTGCTTTGCAAAGGCGAAGACGACAGAGAAAAGGGGTGGCATGGGAACTGACCACTGCAGTTCCTCTTAGAAAACAAAGAGCTGAGTCAGCAGATAACAATTTCTGCTTGATTACTGATGTGTGCAAATAATTTTTTAAAGATTAAAAAAAAGGAATCTCATAAGGTTTCTGCTTTACAGACTAGGAAACAATTTCATCTACCACATTTGTTCAGGGAGAATGCTTCTAGAGTCTGGAATCTACAACTTTCACATACCTGAGTGGTTGTCTGTGAGGGCTGATCCAGCCAGCCTTTGCCAAAGAATGGTATAACTTTCCTCCACCTTCTGTAAAATAAAACCAATAGGTTTTTCATTTGAATACCCTACAAACATTTTTTGAAAATAGGAAAAAAAGGGTTTTTTATATTACAAGTATGCTTCCAAATTTCAACATAAACATAATTAAAATTTCGTTAGTGGAAGAAAAATGTAAATATTATTCCTTTTTACCTGTTTTTGCTTTAAATGAGTAATTTAAAACTGTCCCATGTAAAAAGAAAGTAGAGGCGAGAGTAAACAGTAAAAGTGATTCTCCGACCCCTAGGAGTCACCCTGAAAATGGTCCCACACTTAGTATGTGAAACATATTAGAGACAACCTGCACACAATGGACTTTATTATAACTCCTCTCATCAGCCCCGGGATGAAATTACATGTAATCAAATGAAGAAGGGGAAAGATATCATTTGAAGTTAAAGAAAAACTAACGGAAACCAGCCTTTAGCTAAAGGCTAGGAATAGTTTTAACACGGTCCCTAAAGCTTCCAACTGAATGATGTAATGAAAAAACATTTGGGCTCTAGCAGCTGTCTACTGATGGCAAACTTTAAAATACAGTCCTTTCCTTGGAAATTACCAAACAAGTCCTAAGGATGTTGAAGTCTGAGGTACCTTTAAGTGTTCAAGGTCAGTCTCTATCTTATGAATGTACTCCATGATCTGTCTTTCTGAATCTGTACAAGCAGAGGGACTCTGGATCTCATAACAGGAATCCTCCATAGTTCCCCAGCACTGCTGGACCAGGAAATCTGGGGTGAATGGTGAAACTGCCCCATCAGAAAGAGCATTCTGGAGAGAATGTTGTGGCTGGTGGGTAGAGTCCACAAAGGGGAGGTCTTTCATGGGTTGCGGAGGAAGGGAGGAGGCAACCTCCTCATCTGTGGAGCTCTCCTGCACTGTTTCGTAGCCATCAAGGATCAAATAGTTTCCTATTGGTATAGACAGAACAGTTTTGTGAGATTTAGTAAAGCTATCAAAACATCAGAAAATAGAAGTACGGTGATATGCTGACAACTTTAAAAGCTGTTAAAGAGGAGTGAAAGCCATTAATTCCAAAATTCCCAAGTTTAAGTTTAAGTACATCAGAATTTTCTCACTTCAGGTTCAAGATAAACTTAGCAATCTTTCATGGTACTTTCTGAATAATTTCATATTAGTTAGCATTTTAAAAGTTAAGAGCTGAAAACTACAAAGTCCATATAATGATCTTACCACCACTTCCCCTGCTGAATACCTTTCTTGCCTCATCTTCTACTGTTTTTGTCTCCCTTGGCCTATATTTCTTAACTACAACAAACTTGCTCTTGCCACACAGCCTATGCATATTCTTCTCTGCTATAACACTCTGGCTCCAGATAACCATGTAGTTTCTTCCCCTGGGTCTCTGCTCAAATGTTACCTCAGCAGAGGCCTTCTTGCCTGATCACCTTGCCTGCTCCCTTTACTCTCTGCTGTCTCTTAGTGAGACTTATTTTTCCTGTGAATACTTTTATATCTGACATCTACTTATTTGTTTACTTATTTATCATTACTCTTTCCCCTAGTGGAACTTAAGCTTCATGAGAATAGTTGATTTTTATGTTTATTCCATGCTAAATCTCCCAGCATCTAGAGTAGATTCAAAAATTATTTAATGCAATAAAGAATCTCAATCTCTCTCTCTCTCTCTCTCTCTCTCTCACACACACACACACACACACACACACACACACACACACACACACACACACACACGATGCCTGCAAACCCAAACAACATGCATTTCAGCACACAGGACAGTTAACAGCAATCAAAATCAAAGTTTAAATGTGAAAGAACTTGCCTGAGATGTGTAAATTAGCATCCTTCTCCTCCATTTTAACTGCTCCATCACCTTCTAATGGATTATCATCACTATGTACTTCACGGGCATCAAAAAAGTGCTCTCCACTCTCATCAAGACCTCCTTCTGGCTCTGCAGGAGGAATCTCTGGGGTCATAATCATGTGGTCCATCACTAAAATGTTACTTGCCTGGCTATCTTGGAATGCCAGTAACACTGAATCCCGTGGAACATAAGAGTCAGTTGAAGTCCGGGGACTGTAACAAGCTGAAATGTCACCAGTTCCAGTTCTAAAGGGCATCTGTCTTTCACCAGGATGACAGGCCTTAATAATTTCAAAGTTTTGGGTTCCACTGTCTGTCTGCACTCCTGGGGAGGCTGTCCTGTATGTTGAGAAATGTGGCCAATCTTCCTTAGTGCTCTTCTCAGTCAAACTCAGCTTCTGTACCAGCAACTGCTTCAACAAACCCACTAAAAGATTCAGGAAGGGGGGGGGGGCGGAATGCACATTCACAACTATAACCTCAGAGTGCCAAAATTAGCAGAATTATCAATTATCTCTAAAAGTAAGCACCTTTTTAGTAAAACATAGTCAAAATATTAATTGCATACAATCATTTTTTTGTTTTGTTTGAAAAATAAAATCAAGCACCATCTACAGATGATTCAATATTAAACTAGACTTAGAAAGATCTAAATATCTGTAATGGGGAGGTACTCCTATTTTGAACTACTAAATAAACAAAACCATGTCGTCCTCTATTTTTTCTTCCATATAACTGGAATAATAGCCACATGATACTTCTTAAAAGGATGTTCAAACACTGTGTTAAGCTAGACATGAAGGTTCTATTTTTTCAGACACAGACACTATACACACAGGCATTATTTTTTCTAATTTTATTAGCCACACAGAACATTTATTTTATCATTTAGAATAACCTAAAGAATTTCCTTAAATGGTGAAGAAGAAAATAGACTTCTTTGTGAAAAAACTTAATTCTGATGATTGATAGTGTGCATAATTTCAAAAGATAAGAAAATATTTATTTTTTTTAAATGACTTTATTCATGGCATAGCTTCCTTAGGTTGTTAAAAAACAACAAATTCAATTTTGAATGGGCAAGTCTATGCTATAAGGTCATTCATACAATGATAGAGTTACTGTGACAAAATCAGTCAAACCATCAAATATCTTAATTGTACTTATAAATGCCTAACCACTACCATGTACCCCTGAAACTAATACTGAATGTCAACTGTAATTGAAAAATATTAAACATTTTAAAACATAAATCAGTATCAATGTTAATTCAGGAGAATACAGAATTAATCAGGTTTTAAAGAATTTGACTAGTTCCCTACTTTCAACTCTGGCTTAATTTCTACCTTCTACTTCTCCACACAGCTATGAGTCTTTGAGTCTTTCTGCTTTACATTCATTTCCTGAGAGATGCTCTAAAGTCTTATGGCTTTGACACTCAAATCCATCTCTCTCCCTTGTCTCTCTACAAAGTTCCATTCTTAAACTCTAACATCCTACTCATCATTTCTTCTTAAGTGGCTTATCATTCATTATATTAAGCTCAACATGTTTTAAAATTAAGCCTATACTCTTTGGCAAATAAAAAAGGGAGAAAAAGTGTGACAGTGGGTAGTGTTAGTCCTTTATGACTTTTATTTTTGGTAAAAAAAATTAAAATTATTTCTAAATTTTCCCTTTCTTTTACCCTCACATCCAAACAAGTTAGTTGTTTTAAATATCTGTGACTACTCAGTTTGTATTTATTCCTCTGACATCATTCTAGTTCAAACCCTTTCAGCCTCAAGCCCAGGCTACTATAATAGTTTAATGGTAACTGTACCACTCCAAACCTCTTTCCGTTAAAATCCTTTTAAAGCTCTCAGTCAAATTAATCTCTTTTCATTAGTTATAACATAGTTTAAAAACTTTGAATGGTTCTCTAAAGCTAAAGCAATCATTCGCAGCCTTTTCCCCAATTCTAAATATGTCTGAGAAATGTGAAACACTCCCATTTGTAACTGATTAGCAATGACTAGAGAGGGAGAGGGTTAGCTAACAGAGTGGCAAGGACCATGCACTCTCATGGGTATGTACACATGTGTAGGCACATATGTGAAAAGGATGGGCCTTGGTGGAGAATACTACAATTTCCTCAAGAATATTAGAAGAATAATTTGTAGTTTGAAAAACTCTCAAAACACTGATGGGCCATCCTTAAAGTTCAGAAGACTCAATCTAGTATTCAAGGTTCACAGCAGCTGGGCTCAAGAACATCTCAACAACATCTGCTACCTTCTCAACCTTATCTTCCTTGACTCCTGTAACTTAAATGGTCTACCATAGGCCTACTGGTCTATTTATTGCTCCCTGAACACTCTCAAGAGTTTTTCTCCTCTGTGCTTTTGGTCCTACTATTCTTGTCTGAATAACTTCTATTCTTCTAAATATCTATCAGAAACTTACTCCTTATTCAAGGCATTAATCACATCTCTCTTGTTTTCTGATGCTTCCCTTCCCTGGTCAACCCAGCCAGATCACTGTTAATATACTTGTATTGTTTGTTTATTTAAAAATGTGGGCAAATTTTCTATCATCTGCCCAACTAGATTGTAAAAATATTGCAGGAAAAAGTCAGTTATATTTCTTTGGATTCTCCCTAAATGATTGCAGAGTACAGTACACAACTCTGGTACTTATTATCTGCATTAACTTATGAATAAAACTTACAATTCCTTAGTGCATCCAAAGCCCACTGTCCTTCTGAGACAGGCAAGTGTGAATCTGGAACTGTGATTGGATATTTTACTCCAACTTCCTTTACAGTCCCATCTGCATGCTGTTCCTTTGCAAACTGTCTCTCAGCCACAAAGAGATCATCATCTACCTCTGACTTCCCAGAGGCATCCAGTGAATGAGGTTGAGATTTTGATGATATTAAGGGAGACTCTAATCCCAAATCTCTGTCTGTTCAATGAAACAGAAAAAGTAGAATATATCTTTCAACTTTTAACATGAAGCATTCAGGAAATACTTGGGAAAAAGTAACCACATGAGCTAGACATGAGCTAGAGAGTCTCTGTTAAGTAAAATACACACTTAGAGCAGTGTTACAAGGCTCATAAGCAAAGCTTGTTAACATAAATAGCTGATGCCATAATGTGCATAAACCAAAAGAGTTAAAGTTTCTCTGCATTTTACTAAGTAATATATGGACTAAATTCTTCCAGGTAAACTAACAAATAAACTTACCTGTGCTCTGCAGACAAGTTACTGAAATGCCATGATGTTCCACTTTTACTTTTGGAGGTTCTTCATCATTGTCTCCTCTATAGAAGAAAGAAAACATTCTTTGAACTTCATGAGGTACCTATATATCATTGCAATAAAATGTAAAATTACCCATTCCTTTTCTGACCAAAACCACATCAGTCCTCCTACAAGGCAAAGGCACACTCACTCGCAAGGTGGTGATTGTGGCAATGGAATTGGCTTTGTGGATTGCTCCTTCACTGATGCAGCCATCTGACAGATTAGGTCCTGCCAGCTGTGGAATTTTGAAAAGAATCCAAAATCAAAAGGGAAAGGAAAAAGAAATGTCCTTTAAATACATTGAGAAAGCAAAAATAAAAACAAACAGAAACAAACAAAACAAAACCAAAGAATAAAACTCAACAAACAAAAAACTCTCTTTTCTGCTGCAGAATACATATATTTTGGCAATAACTATTAAATAGTGATTATACGTAGTCTATACCTTAAAGAAAAACCTTACAACATAATGGATACACTACCCATTAAAAAACTTCCTTGACCCTTCTAGAATCTTTTCTTTAGAAGAAATACTTTCAATAGAACAGAATCAAAATAAGAAGCATCTAAAAAGAAACAAGTTCTTAGAACACATCTAAAAGACTATAGAGGAATTGTTTGTTTCTTAGTTGTCAACACCCTATTGAATAAACAAAATTTGTGAAAGATTATATTCATGATATAAAACACAGTAGAGCACCAGTGGGGCAGAGGGTAGTAAAGGGTAAAGGTGGTCAAATATAAGGCAATGAAAAAAGATTTGACTTTGAGTACTAAACACACAATGCACTGTATATATGATGTGTCATAGAATTGTACACTTGAAACTTATAAAATTTTATTAACCAATGTCACCCCAATAAATTTAATAAAAAAACAGAGCAAGTTAGCTATATCTAATACATACACAGTCTTTTCAGAAACTGTCTGCGCCACCAGTTCATAAATCTGGGCTCCATTGTCTGACATGGAAATGACGAAAAAAGCTTTGTTATCTACAAAAAAATAAGACAAAAATTACTCTCATAATATGACCTACAGAGGCCATTTTGAGGGTCCTGGTATTATTCTGCATTAATCCAAGTAAAGGTTACATATGTTCACTTTGTAAACTTATGCTTACTTTGTAAAAATTTACCAAGCTATACACTTAAAATTGGTGCAACATATTGTATGCTATAGTGTATTTACTATACTTCAATAAAGCAAAGATTATAAAAACTAGCAGTGATTCCACAGTAATTTATTAGAAACAAAAAGTCAAAGTATCTAAGTTCCTGAACTAAACACTATGATTCTTGGCAATTATTTTGAATTGGCCTTTTGCTAACAGTGGGTGTTAGACAACAGAGGTCATAAATTTTCCCTGCCATCATGGAACTAGTGAGCTTTAAAAGAGATCTCTGGCCAAAGAACATATATACATAAGTCACAGACTAAGGCAATAGTGTGGCGATGCAACACTATTAGAGGAAAGAGGGTTGAGGGATAAGTGGAGGCAGGCCGAGGGGGGGGGAATGGGGACATCTGTAACAGTGTCAATAATATAGTAATTTAAAAGGGATTTCATTGTTAATATCATCAATACATAATTTGCTACCTTAAATTGATTTCAAAAACCCAAATTACATCCGCATCTTCAGGTTTTGCCCTCCCCCACCCAGCAAATCAAAACACATACTACTCTAATAAAAGTCTTTTCACTGGGATTATCTCCCAATTCACTAATTTCATTGATGTCTATTAATGATTTGAATATGGAATAAAGAGCAAAGTAATATGCAGAAAATTTTCAAGTGCAGAAAATAGTATACTCAGAGTCTAGGTGTCCTAATTAGGGAGTATAAACACTTAATTCACTTTTTTTTTTAAGGTCTTATTTATTTATTTTTAGAGAGAGGGTAAGAAACATCAATGTGTGATTGCCTCTCACATGGCTCCCACTGGGTACCTGGCCCACAACCCAGGTATGTGCCCTGACTGGGAATCACAGCCAGCGCTCAATCCACTGAGCTTCACCAGTCGGGGCTTATTTCACTTTATAAGCAGTAAATAAATTTCATTTAATTTGTATAAGAATATAAAAAGAAAAAACTTTATGGCAGTTGTGTTATTTATATATCACTGGATATCTTACACAATTTTACAATAAAACTGGGGGTTAGCATCAGTTAGCAGATATACTCACCTGTTGCCACTTGTCGAACCAACACTGTATTCAACTTAATGACAGGGCTAAATGTGTGTTTGCTATCAGCTGTAGATGCCAGAATCTTACTATGACACCTTAACACCAGTCTATCATCCTGCTTTTGTAACAATACAAGAATGTCTTCCAAAAGCAATGTATATAGATCTAGAAATAAAAAAAAAAGAAAAAGGTGATTAGTACAGAAATTGAGATGTTTTATAAATGTTATAATTGAACAGAGAAATTTTCTGTTAAATCTAGTGTTTTAATAATTGACTTGTTACTGTATTTTTATTTATTGTTATTCAGTTATAGTTGTCTCTCCTTTTTCCCCATTGCTCACCCTTATCCCGCAGTCCTACACCCAAAGTCAATCACTGTCCCCCCGCCACAGTCTGTGCCCAAGAGTCCTCTATTCATGTTCCTTTGCTGGCCCATTCCCCTTCTTTCCACCATTATACCCCCAACCCCTCCCCTCTGGTCACTATCCGTTTGTTCTTTATTTCCAAGTCTCTGGTTCTATTTTGCTCATTTGTTTGTTCTGTTGATTAAGTTCCACTTATAGGAGGATCATATGGTATTTGTCTTTCATTCACTTAGCATAATGCTCTCCAGTTCCAACCAAGCTATCACAAAGAGTAGGAATTCCTCCTTTCTTTCTGTTGCGTAGTATTCCACTGTGCCATAGTTTTTTGATCCATTCATTTACTGATAGGGCACTGAGGCTGTTTCCAGCTCTTGGCTACTGTAAATAATGCTGCTATGAACATTAGGGTACATAGGTTCTTTTGAATTGGTGATTTAGGATTCTTAGGGTATAGCTCAGGCAGTGGGACTGCTGGATCAAAAGGCAGTTCCATCTTTAGTTTTTTGAGGAAATTCCATACTGTTTTCCACAGTGGCTATACCAGTCTGCATTCCCACCACTGTACTAGGGTCTCCCTTTCTCCACAACCTCACCAGCAGTTGTTGTTTGTAGATTTGTTAATGATGGCCATTCTGAGCTGTGTGCAGTGGTATCTCATTGTGGTTTTAATGTACATCTCCCTGATGACTAGTGATGTTGAGCACCCTTTCACATGCCTATGGGCCATCTGTATTTCCTCTTTGGAGGAGTGTCTGTTTAGGTGCCTTGCCCATTTTTTAATTGGATTGATTGATTGTCTTCCTGGTGTGGAGTCATGTGAATTCTTTACATATTCTGGAGATCAAACCCTTGTCCAAGGTATCATTGGCAAATATGTTTTCCCATATGGTTGGTTCCCTTTCCATTTTGCTGGTGTTTTCTTAGCTATGCAGAAGCTTTTTAGTTTGATGAAGCCCCATTTGTTTATTCTTTCCTTATATTCCTTGCCCTACGGGACATATCAGTGAAAATATTGCTGTTGTGGGGTATCTGAAATTTTTCTGCCTATGTTTTCCTCTAGGACTTACAATAGCTAGTTTTAGACTTAGTGATCTAAAGAAAGATCATTCAAATACAAGAATGATGGAGATAGAATCATGACAAAGTTTTCCGCTTCATCCCTCAATGAGTATGTAACACTTCACGTATAACAAAATCACATAGGCATATCTTCTGTAAATGCATAAATAACACAAAGTAACACTGCTCGCTGCTTCATAACTGAAAATGGTGGTTATCTCTTCTAAGAAACTTTCCCACTCTTTTCCTTTCTTCACTCTCATATGGACAGATATTTGACCTACCAATAGTTTTATCTCTATTCACCTTCCAAACCAATGGCCCTTCATGAACCATCTTCCTTTTTGTTAAATCCAAATTCTGTCAAAATAAAAAGAATTATATAAATTATTTCCAAGCATTTAGTGTGGTAATATTGAAATATTCATAGTCTCTTTTCAAGAAATTCTTAATATAAAATTATCATTTATGTTCACCATTATTCTTTAAAGAATATTATTCTTTATTTCAACTACTGAAATAAAGAGCAAGTTAAAATAAACTGCATATAATTTTCTAAAAAGGAAAAGAATCTTGGGAAACATTCAGGAGTACTGTCTTCTAAATCTCACTGTAAATTAGATGACATTAGCTTATAAAAGTAAAGCTGTATTTGTCTTTCACTAACTGGCTGATTTCACTGAGCATAATAATCTCTAGGTGCACCTATGCTGTTACAAAAGGTAAGAGTTTCTCAGAAATCAGGAAAAAAATCCCATTTGATATAGCAACAAAAAAAATAAAATACCTGGGAATAAACCTCACCAAGGAGGTAAAAGACCTGTACTCAGAAAACTACACAACACTGAAGAGAGAAATCATGGAAGACACAAACAAATGGAAACATATACCATGCTCATGGATTGGAAGAATCAACATCATCAAAATGTCCA
>PVJI01018056.1:0-34220 GCA_004026765.1 Micronycteris hirsuta
CTCCGGGTCCTGGATGGAGGTGCCTGAGTGAGTGGGTAGTCCGCCTTTCCCACGGAGGCACAGAGTAGGTGATTCACTGTGAAAACTGCAGTCAGTCTGAGAGAGAAGGAATCACTAACTGAATGGGATGCCGCAAAAACAGGTGTCAACCAGGGCATGTGGTTCCCCTACTAATAGTTAATTTAAACATTTTTTTAAATCCTCACCCGAGGATATGTTTATTGATTTTAGAGAGAGTGGAAAGAGGGGGAGAGAAACATTGACATGAGAGAGAAACATTTAGCAGATCGATTGGTTGCCTCCTCATATGTGCCTCCACTGGGGCTCGAACCTACAACCCAGGCATGTGCCCTGACTGGGATCAACTGCAACCTTTTGGTGTATGGGATGATGCTCCAATCAACTGAGCCACCCAGCAAGGACCCTAATAATAGTTCTTAATGTCTCCTAAGCCTCTGTGGATGAGGAGCATCTTCAGCTCCTCAGATTTCAAAGTATCACCTTCTTAAGTTATATAAACAATTAGGAAGAAGATCTGAACAACTCAAGAAAATAGAAGTGGAGTTTTGTTAAAGCAGCCCCATGCTTTATAGTAACCTTAATAGGTTATAATGACTTTAATTTGATTGTGGATTATGAACGTGGAGTAGTGACAGAGACGGTTGAGCATCTATCAGTAATGAAGTTGGTGACCAAGAGGACAAGGGTTTTTAGGGAGTCATCAAGATAATGTTGCTTAAGCCAGATCTGCAGAATTAAAAGATCACAAGTGAAGAAGTAGGGGTGGAGATAGGGTGTAGATATAGCAGGCAGAGATGGGCGTGAAAATGGCAGGTAGGAATTATTTTCTTAACTAGGTATATGTTCTGCTGCATCCCAACATCTGAATATGGAGGAATATGTAGCTCTACACTTCCATCTGACAACTCCCGATCTAGCCTTTGTATTCAGATGGTCTGGTGGTGCCTTATCACAGGCTGTCCTCCCACACCTGAGTTTTCTCATCTATACACATGGTTAAATATGCAAGAAATATAGTGATGACCCCAAGGTTTTCTTACTCACTGAATATTAATATGTGCTTACTATAAAATTTGGAATGTTAGGCATATTTAGTATAGTTCTTTGAAAATATTAACTCATCTATAATTTACTTTGAACTGATCATTAGCCTTAATTCTAAATTAAGCTTCACAACCTATTCCTAGACTATTCTAAGTACCTAGGGGCTAATACTGCATATTTAAAATTTATCATGAGAAAATTCTTTCTTATAGCTAATAAATTTTTTAGCATTAGGTTGACTAACACATGAACACGACTATCTCAGGACTCATAACTCCTGATTTTAAGTGATTTTTAAATTGCTATTGCCAGAAGAAGTACTTTTTAGAAATTGCAAGTAAAATTAATACTTGAACTGCATTTTGAAATACTTACAGTAGAGACCTTGTTTCCGAAGCTAAACTTCCAACTGATTGTCCAAGGCATAGTCTCAAACGTGGTCTGAGAGATGGACTGCACTTTGGCATCAGGACTGTCACAGCCTGCGGTCACCACACACAGAGCAGCTGACATGCGATAGGAGTTTTGTGCAACTCTGTGACCTTCCGGGAATGCAGGGTGGTGTCGTGTCTGGCCTCAAGTTCTCCATTGCTTCTTTGGATCTTAAGTGGAGTCTTAATGCTCCATAGTCAACAATGATGGACGTCTCAACTTCCAAAGCTGTTCCAAGAACTCTCTCCACCTCTCCACTTCCCTGGAGACCCACGGTAAAGGAAGAGTTGGTGTAATGAGGAACTGGAGAAGGTGAGAGAACAGTGAGTGCTGTGTGAGGACTCTGTCTCAGTGGAACCCTGTTCCAGTGTTATCCACTTTCTCTCATTTGTGCCTCTGCTGGCTTATTGTCTTGTTACCTTGTTCAATGGAAAGTTTCATATCTGAGCGCGAGTGCAGGTACTCAACTCTGCTTGAGGGTGGTCTATGGTAGTATAGAGCAGAAACAGTAGCAGAGAATTAAGGACAGAAAAGCATATGTGCAGGCATTTTATAGCTATGGAAGTTCATCTGCCAGTGCAACCATAGTCATTGAGAGAAGTGGTGAGGGATCAACACCGTGCTGGCTTAAACCAGCGAGCTGTGCTCTCTGGCCTGTGGGGAGAGCAGCGTTATACCACCTGGAAGCGACATAAGAGCTGCTTTACTGAAACGGCAGGAGCCTCCAGCGGGAGCTGAATGTAGTCTCTGCTTCTGGGCCCACGACTAAATGTCCTCTCTGTGTCTGTGCTGGATGCCTCAGAGTAGCTCATGGATGGCTGTTCTTTAGTCCACAAGTCCAGAGTGGAGCACTTCGAGCTCTTTGCCTGCAGCCAGTGACTGGTGGGAGTGCCCGTTCCTCTAGATGGGGCTGAGTTCAGGCACTACGGACGCTAGGCTTTCCCAGAGGTGAGCAAGCCCTGGTCCTTTTGCCTTGCTCAGTCTCAGAGAAATATATGGGGCAGCACAGACGATGATGCTGTCTTTTGATGCGCTTTGGGCTGCCTTGTGCAGTGAAGATTCTGCCTCCTCCATTGTGGATGGGAAATTGTGATCAAACCTTCAATGAACACTCCTTCACTAGGCAACGGAGGGACAGTGCCTGGAATCTAGTCAGTTCATTGATAAAACTCGAGGTTGAAAGCATGACTGCTCCTTTGTGTAAGTGCATCCAGGCCTCATTAACGGGCTACAGCCCAACTCTGCCATCTGATCCGGCCGCTGAGTAATTGGAGGCATAGCAAGAGGCCATTTTAAAGTGCCTACAAGTGAAGCTTTCAATTTATCATTGGAAAATTTCAGGACTTGTGAAATGTCACTAAGGCCTTTATCGAGTGGTTAGCATTTCAGCACAGATAACGGAAGATTAAGATTTCTGTAAATCTTAAGGAGACGAGGGAATCCTATTTTTCTTAACGGGCATATTTTCTTTAAGCAAACATCTAACTTCACAGATAGACATTTGTCATAACTCTAGCATCAAAGTGGAAGCTGAAGAAGGGAAGGAGAGGAATGAGGACATCTATTCCCCACTTCAGTTCACAGAGCAGTATCCTAAGCCTGCAGTAATGGCTTCCCTCGTGGCCCTGGTTAGCGTTTTTTTCTGTAGTCTTATGCTTGGTGAGCATCTCTCCTCAAGACTCAAGTACCCGAAATGATTTGAATCTGTCTCCACATCCAGTGTGTCATCCTTTTTTCTTCCATCTCCTCCCAGACATATTTCTACATAAAATGAACATTTATCAAAAGAAACAATGACCCCAGTTGTCCTTGTGAATGTTTTGGTATGTCTTGACTCCAACTCCTTTTTGGCCATTGTACATCTCTTACAGGAATACCTTTGTCACATTTAGTTTTTAGAGATTCGTGAGCCTACAACTGTACGTCCCTGGGGCTCAGTGCTTTGGAGAGAGCCACAAGAATTAAAGAGAAAACGAGAGCATCAAGTCATAAAGCATCGTAATGGTACTTACTGGGTATCAGAATTTTAAACTAGGTTATACCAAACATCCAAAAGAGCTTGAATTTTAGATGTGAGCCTTGATAGAGGCATCAGAAAAATAGTTTTGTTGTATAATACGTTATCCCATTGAAATATTTATTGTGAGATCTAAAAGGTTTATATAGGGTTATGTCAGATTGTAGAGGGGTGTGAGTATGCAAAACATAGTGTGTTCTTGTATTATTGTTTATTAATTATTGTATTATTTTCCATACGAACAACTATAAACCTACTTTGGCCTTAGAGATGAACAGTTTTTCTCTCATTTAGTGGACAGTTCTTAGTACAAAGAGTGCTTCAGTGAAAGACTATAGTAAAATACTCATTTCTTTGGTAGAACTTTGTATTTCTAGAATTTCTGATCCCAGACAACTTGTCATTCATACCCTGGAGAGGTATTTTAGTGGAAATAGAGCATGGACTTCAGAGGCAGAGGACTGGCTTCAGACCCCAGCTTCTCTACTAGCTGTTGAATGATCTTGGGTGAATTACTTAATTTCTCAGTGCATAAAATGGAGATAGTCATAGGGCTCTTCTGAGCTTTATCGAGCAGATCTGAATAATGTGTGAGAAACTGTGTGGCACCTGGTGAACACTATGGATGCTCATGATTTCCTGACATTGTGAGTCCCCAAGATGGAACTGTGAAGCACTCTGAGCAGGATTGGGAATTGCAAGCAGGGGAGACGAGGCAGCCTCTAAGCTATTTTCTTAGGCTGTTTGCAAGTTGAGTGCCCGGCTCCTCTCAGCACACTATTCCAAAGGCTGTCCTCTGGGCCCAGGACTTGTAAGTGAGACTTCCATGTAACAAGGGCCTTTTGACATTTCAGTAACTAATCCAGATCTATGGGGCCTGAGGCAAAGTTCCCCAATACTCAGGATTGTTCTACAACAGAATTTTCTATCTAGGTTCCAATGTGTCATATCTGGGGAGAAGAAAAACAATTCCAGCATCCAGAAATAGATGTATCTTGCCATACCTGCAATGTAGGAAAAATAAATAAAATAAACTTCTACATAAATACATAGGATATAAAAATAGGACTCAAACTTTTTGGCTAAATTATGCATGGAATAAGAACAGGAAGCACGATCGCATTAGAAATGTCTCTCTTCTATGTACAGTTGAAGAATAGTTTGCTAAGCCAAGAAGTTTTTTTAAGAGTAACTATTAGGACAGATTCAAAGAACATACATTATCTGACATATATAATTGCATAAAGAATAATTATAAATTGAAACAATTATTTTTATCACTGACTGTGTACTATACATTTTCACAAGTGTCTTCAATAAATATCCTCTGCAGACATGGGTTATATGTTATTATCTTTACTTTTTATTTTATTTTATTTATTTTTTTTTAAAGATTTTATTTATTTTTTAAAAAAGATTTTATTTATTTATTTTTAGAGAGAGGAGAAGGGAGGGAGAAAGAGCAATGTATGGTTGCCTCTCACATGGCCCTCACAGGGGACCTGGCCTGCAACCCAGGCATGTGCCCCGACTACGAATCGAACCAGGACCTTTTGGTTCCCAGCCCACGCTCAATCCACTGAGCTACACCAGCTGGGCTTCATCTTTATTTTTTAGAGAGAGGAAAACTAAAATTGTGAAAGATTTGTTTGAAGTTATGGAAAGGTAATGATTGACAAGGCAGCATTCAAATCCAGGAATTTCTGACGCTGAACCCACATACTTCCCACTATACTCTTACTATCTTTCGAGGATAATTTGGTTCAGTCCAGTGGAAAACTAAGCCTCTATTGTTTGCAAGGCATCAAGGAGGGTACCGAGGATCGAAGCAAGCCATACAGCCATGGTCTCTGCCTCCTAGAAAGTGACAGGATTATAGCAATTAACAACTATCTCTATTTGCTTTTCTTTCTATTCATTCCTAGATGTTTACCTTGAGTAGACATTACTACTAGCTTCAGTATAGTTTTAGACAGTTTATAAGACACTATTTTCTTGAAGATAAAATTTTTAAATGCCATTTGTATAAAATGTGTTCTAAAATTCTCAATCTCAGTACCTAATGTTGCCACCCAACATGATAGTTTAGACTGGATTATGAAGGATCAATGGGAAAATTATAATTTAGAGACTTACAATGAATATCATGTTAAAATAAGACATCTGATTGTATAAGATTTCTGACTCCCAAGTGGCACAGTAAAGCTAAGATTTGCCCTGATACTACAGAGCTCACGAGAAAGAGGAGAGGAGGAGCAGGAAAGCAATCCCTTTGCCATATCCCCAAAGAAAGCGGGTGGGCTATAGATGAAGTATCTTTGCAGGAAAGAAAAGTTATGTGTCAACCGATGCTTGATGGAAAGGAGCAAATGATTAGCACCGGCATGAGTGAGACAAAAGGCCAGTGCCAGAGAAGCAGAGAGAACCTGAGGCTTTTGCGTGTGAGGACCTATGTCTGGTGGCGCTAGTGGGTTATGTTTCTAGCATCTGGATATTTACTGACTCTTGTTTTATGACTGAACTGCTCAGTTTCCATTTAGAGGTTTAGAGTCCTTGATATCCACTTCTTTAGAATTCAGGATCAGTTAATTGCCAAGCCAGGATGTAACCACATGCAAGAGGTGAGACAGGCAGGGGCCTTACTTTCTCATCCTGTCTACCAATCTCCATTTTTCACTTGGTGTGTAGGCAAGGAAGCTACACAGTTCATGAAATATTCCCCCAGTGTTTTAATAAAGAAAAACAAAATCCAGATATAATGTTTTGTAAGACAATGAGAATTATCGTTTCTGTAGTTCTCTCAGCGTGTTTACATTTTGAAATGACCCCCCTCTTTGCTTTTTAAAAATGCAGGACCTTGAGCACCATTATACACACACAAACAAAAGGTTTTAAGATTCACTCTTCTTTGATGTAAAGCCATGGGGTCTTGTATCATCATCCATTCACCCGGAGAGCAGATGCAGCTCCCTTTCTGGGCAAACAAAGCTTCGATGAAAAGGGCAACAATGCAGGGAAGATGTTAACACCCATCAGTCCTATCCCACCAAGACGGATAGGGGGTTGGACTTCCCTGGGGGGCCTGCTAGCTCTTGTCAGCTGCTCCACATAGGGTGTTCCTGAGTGATGAAAAGAAAAAGCATCAGAGTATAATGTGTTAGAGAAGAAATATTGAAAAATGCAGACAGCATGGAATTCTTTAATCACGATAGGCTGCTCTGCCTGCTTGTCATGATTGTGGAAAACAGTGTGTAGAGCATGCACTGGGAATCACAGATGCCCGGGCTCAAAGCCTGGCCCCACCACTTCCTCTGATCTGCTCTGTGATTTGGGCAAATATCTTAAATCTCTGAGCCTCGGTTCGCTCATGGTGTGGTGTGCTGATAAACCAGCTTTGGGGCATGTGTGGGGGCAAGGGGAAAGCGGGGAGCCCTGGTGGTAGGGATTGCCACTGTGGTGATTTCAAGCTATCAAGCGTTGTGGCTCACAAAACTCCTGAATGTTTAACAGTGGCCTAGTAGCAGCTCAAGACATCACTGCTGATTTGTGAAATGGACACAATAGGATTGACCTCATAGGGTAGTGGTAAAGATTAAAGAGGTAATGTTTGCAAAACTTTTAGCACCTGCAATCCTGGAATATACTCAATATTTAACAAACTCTGCTTAGATAGGTGAAAACAGGCAAGGCAGCCCCCATTCGCGTATACCCCAGTGCTTTACAATGATACTTCTAGAGGCCCTCCCACTTCTAGAAGGGAGGGAGAGTACCCTCCTTCCCTTGCCCCATGGGATCCTCCACCTTGAGTACTACTCTCCCTACAAGGCCCCCACTTCCATACCATAGATGGGGCGGTAGACAATGGGGAGGCATATTACTTGGCTAGAGCCACAGTGACAAAGTACCATAGGTTGGGTGGCTTACACAACAAAAATTTATTTTCTCACAGTTTTGGAGGCTGGAATTCTGAGATCAAGATGTCAGCAGGGTTGGTTTCTTCTGAGTCCTCTCTCTGGGTTGGAGATGGCTGCCTCTTCCCTGAGTCGTCCCATCAGCTTCCGCCATATCTATCTGCGTCCAAATTTCAGAGGAGTGTGGATACCAGCCATATTGGATTTGAACCCACAGATCGTGATCCTGTTTTAATTTCATTACCTCTTCTTTCTAAGGTACTAAGGAATTAGGATTTCAATATACGAATTTGGTGGGGGGGGCACAATCTAGCCCATAACAATTTAGGGTAAGGATGTTTCTGCTGGCCTCAGGTGTCTCCAGTGATCCTCTTTAGAAGATTTGATGTCTTAGGTTTGTTTCAACTTTGGGCCTTATCTCCTACTTCTGAGATGACAGGAAAAAACCCATTCAAAATTCTATTTATTGATAGTATAAAAATATATGGCCATTGTTAAATGTTTTTGAGACCTTTACTTTGCCTGCCTCATCTAAATAGTTGAAACTATGAAATGTACAATGTAAGAAATTTCTAGAGCCCCTGGCAATGGACCTGGGAAAAAATAAAAGGAAAAATTAATTATGAAGCATAGGAGTCAACTGGAAACAAGGATGGAAAATATCAGAGGAAAAGAACGAAACTATCAAAAATCCCTTTTGAGACCGTAGAAGAAAACCAATACCATGTTTCTGCGAAGTGCTCCATGGGAAGAAACAGGAAGCTGTCTTCAGACAGCTTCAATGGAGAGAGTGATCCACGAGCTGATACAGTCACCATCGATGTCACTGTTGCTGGCTGTCAGCAACACGGACGTTAGTGTTGTAGGTTATTCCGACTGCGCTGCTGTTCTCATCCCCTTTAGAGCCTATTTAACTCTCGCCTCAGACTTTTTGAGGACTCCTAAACCTCAAGACAATGCTTCTTCAGCTTGACAAACCCACACATCGTGCTTCTGTTTGCTCTTGTCTCCAAAACAAATTGTGGGCTTTTCAGCAATTTCTGAGCACTAAGAACTATTGATGTTCATTTAAATAAACAAGCCATTGAGAGTAGAAAAATCAGCCAAGCAATCTTCTGTGATGAATGGGTTAATGAAAGTTGGCTCAATAAACCTGCTCCTTGGTGGATGCTGGTAGCAAAAGGTTAGTTGCCTTAAGCTCATGCAAAGAAAAGAGTGAACAATAGGTTAAGGGAGACCTTTTAATTCAACATGAACAAGACAAAGAAATAAATATTTGTCATTATTACAAAAATGCTTTTTAAAAAATTCTTTGCATTTTTAGTTATAGTGGAAGAATGATGGGTGTATATGTGTGCTTACGTGTGGAAGAGAAGTAATGAAATATTGTAAAGAATGAGGGCGTTCAATATTTTCCCATTCTAGCATTTCCAGTTTCATTTGGAAATAACGGGAAGAGAGATTAGCGTAGATTCTGGTGATCATTGCAACATCCTATGTTCACAGGAACTGTGCTTGGTTTCCGTGCCTGGTGGGCCTTGCTGTCCCCTTCGAGTCCTGCAGAAGTGCAGTCCCGTGTGTCTGCATTACCTCTTTCATCCCCTCTCTGCCTCATATTGCTATTTTCTTAAAGAAAGCAAGAGTTTTATTTTAATTTATAAAAATAATAAATATCACCCAATAGTTGATGTTGGCTTCCTCACTGAAAACAGTTTTCATATTAGGTACTTTTGCCCATTCTTTGTCTGGAAAGAAGTTACGTTATTTGGTACTATCAGGAATTATAGCATTTTAGGTAAATTCAAGTAAAAGTTTTATCATTAAATCTCTTTTGAATCATAGGGAGAAGGAGTGACGGATGGAAAAGAAATTGGAGAGAGGTAAAAACTTGCTTGAAAAATGATTGGGGGAATGACAAAATTCTTCCAATATTTCATTCCAAATATTTTTATGAAAATTGTGTGTTGAAATAAGCTATAAAATGCATTTTGTTTAAAACATTATTATAAATCTACAGAGAGTTGGGTTGATAGTTGTATGATGAGAAATCTAGTACATATTTGCATGGTTTAAAGACATTTGTAAAATATGGTCCACAGTTGATCTGCGCCAGGAGCGTCTAGGGTACTTGCTAACCCCAACCCCACTACTCCAGTCCCCTGGCATTCTGACTCCATATGGTGATGGCATCAATGACCTGAATTTGTAGAGGGCCTTCCAGATGTTTCTCATGCACAAATACATTTGAGAGCTCCTGGTCTGGGAAATAATTCTGCTCACAGACATTTTATTCTGGCGGCATTGATGTCAACTTGTCCATTAATCTCATTTTCCTTCTCCCTGTTGTGTAAGTTCCCTAACTACCTGTGTTGCTCCAGAGTCGGGTCAGGTGATGAGCCTTGTGTATGGGTATGCTATATAGTCCAGGAAATGGTTTTCTGTTGACTAAAAGTAAAAGTTTCAGCACAAGAGTTATCTTTCCTGTGTATCTCTTAGTCTTGGATGAATATACTTCATCTCACAGAAACGAACTGAGAGAAGTGGTCCTTTCTGAAGTGAGAAACAGGTAGTTTTATTATAAACATGTCCGCATTTTTACAATAAATTTCTGTCATACAATTGAAAGTTTTTACTTGTAGACCAAAAACTTTTTTGTGTTGAAACTAAAATATATTCTTATTTGTGTCCTTATTTTCTGATAGGACAAACTGAGACCTGAAGATATCTAGAGATTTTTGCCCAGTTTGTAATCAGAACCCCAATGACATGCATGGTTCATCTCATAAAACAGAAAATATTTGTTTTTTTAATTTGTTGATTCACAAAAGTAATATATGATCATTGTAGAACTTTTACAATATAACAAAAAGTATAAAAGCAAACCCATCTTTAATTTCAAAATTCAGAGAAAAAATTTAACTTTTTGGTGTATTTTTTCTTTCCAAAATATATCTATTCTTAATATTGTCTGTATAAATCTATAGGCATTCCTGATCATTACTTTGGGATAAATTTCTGAAGTGTAATTCCTGCAAGAAGAGACACTTTTTAAGGTTTTCGGTACGTATTGCTAAATTGCTTCCCTGAAAAGTTGAGCTAATTGGTATTCTAACAGTTATATGGGTAGTTGGACTTTACTGGTTCAAATTGGTATCTTTTTCTTTTAAACTTATAAGGACAACACTCTTTAGGGGGTTCATGAATCTTTAGTGGTTTTGTCTGACCGTGACCTGTAATTCTACCTGGTGTCTGAATTTTGTGACTTACGCGGTGTGACTATTTGGTGCTGAGGTTATTGCAATGAGTGGATGGACAGGGCAGTATACTGGCACCAGTGACTGCTGATTGCAGCGTCTGGGGTCGAACACGTGGTCTGAAGAGTTGACCTGTAAGGCCTTCTCTCTACTCCACTGTCTCTCTAAAATAAGTCTCCCGATGGCGAGAACTGCTACTGTTAATGACGCCTCCAGCTGCCAGGTGTGTCCTCATTGTTCATCACAACAGGCCATAAAGTACCTCGGCTTGTGATACTACCCCCATATGACGTTCTATAATGTAACAGGCAAGTGTGGCCTTGAATTTATATACATGCTTTCTCAGTAGTGTCCTGTAGGTTAGTCTTTCTTCCTCCAGCTTTTGCTTGTCAGCTTCTTGAGGACAAGAGCGTTTGACCGTGACCTGTAATTCTACCTGGTGTCTACCCGCAGAGCCATCACACCTAGATTTCCAGTTTGAAATGAGGGTTACTTCTGTTTCTGTACTCAGACAAGCATCTGGATGTCACGGTTTACTAAATTTACAAATTTTGTGGTGGATGTTAAGACTGTGGGAGTTTTGAAAATGCAGTAGGGTGAGAGAGGTGGGTTGATGTTCTACATTAGCCTGCTCAGGCTGCCGTACAAAATACCCAGACCGGGTCTGCGTGGCTTACACAACAGAAATTTATTTCCTCACGGTTCTGGAAGCTGGAAATGCAAGATCAATATGTTGGCTGGGTTGGTACCTTCTGAGCCCTGTCTTCTTGTCATGTAGATGGCTGTCTTTTTACTATGTTCTCACATGGCCTTTCCCCTGTGCATGCACATCACTGGTGTCCTCCTCACTTCTCATAAGGACGTATTGGATTAGGGACCATCTATATGATGTCATTTAACCTTACCTCATTAAGAGCCTTATTTCCAAAATACAGTCATATCTGAGGTTTCTTGAGGGTTAGGACTTTGGTGTGTGAATTTCTTAGGGGAACACAGTTCAGTCCATAACAGCTTTTTGATTGATTGGTTTAATGACTTAATTATTAATGTGAAAATGGATGTCACTGAATGAGCACAGATTATTTTATTGGGAGCTGCTTTGCTGATGGTATACTTTCTGGGCCTCCCACATTGCAAGGTCTTTCTAGATTTTATAACTTTTTATCAAAGTTATAGTTTAGGATTATTGGTATATCAGGGCCATTTCTTCACAACTTTTATAACTGTTTACAAGTTAAGCCTGACCAAAAGTTCCAGTTAGTTTAATTTTTTTGTCCAATCTACAGAATCCAGGAATTAATGGTAAACTTGAAGTGGTGGTTTCTTTCAGCTCTGTCAAGACAGACTAACTCCAGCAAACCTTGGCATTGCCTTGGATCTCACACGGAGTCGTGTGCAGCTAGTCCATATATCCAGCTCCAAGACTTTTCTGCATGGTGCTAGCTACACATGGAGTTATATGCAGAGATTCTGCTCATTTAAATCCTGGCTCTTCCCCTTGTCAGATCTATACCCTTGGACAAATTTCTCAGTCATTCTGGGCCCCAGTTTCTGCATCTGTAAAATAGGAATAATGATAATACATAGAATCCTTGTTAGGAGTAAATTAGTTGACAATAAGCACTTAAAACAGTGTTCTATTATATACCATGTACTTAATACATGTTAGGCCTTATTATTTAGAGATGGCCACATTAATTTTTTCAACCTAAGATGCCATTTTATTTTCCCAAACTAGCAATTCACCAAACATAGTTGTATTTACCCATGATAGGTTCTCAGTACATTTTTATTGAACTGATGCATGAATAATATTTCAAAATTTTTTATTAATTCTGCACTGAAGTGAAATTTAATGTAGATTCTGAGTAGCATAAAGTCAAACAAAAATGCCTTTTCACTCAGGGTAAAGCCAGAAGGTTGCTTTGATTCTGAAAATCCAGAGATACTTTCTTGAGCCTCTGAGTTCAACATTAATGCAGCTTTTTAATGCTGAGGCAAAATAAAGGTATCTGAAAACTATTCTCGAGAATTTTAGTGCAGGATCCATTTACAGTCTTTAAAATTATTGAGTACTCAAATTGCTTTTTCTTATATGGAGGACATCAATTCATATTTACCACATTAGAAATTAAAATTGAGAAATTAATAATATTTTTTCTTTTTGCTCATTTCCTTCACTGTGATCATTCTAACAAGCACTGGCAACAATACAAGAGAACCTTCAGGTTGCCTTCCCTGAATATGAAGACAATTAACATTCTGCTGAATGTCAAGCACTTTCCTATACAAATGCTTTGTATGCTGACAACGTAAATAATCGGGACTTCTGGGATGATTTTATTTCAAGAACTGTGGTCGCTAGTGAGCACAGTTGTGTTTTTCTCCCATGATGAGTAATAATACATTTAAGTGTCTTTCAGCTCTAAATATATTTTAAAAATTTCATCCCATGCTCACAAGAGGGCGCTAATTCACATTCATGCTTGAAGTGGCAATAGAGTACATTTTCTCAAATCTCTAATCTTCATGGTCAAGTTTAAGAAATCTTTTTTAAAAATATATTTTATTGATTATGCTATTACATTTGTTCCATTTCCCCCCTTTATTCCCCTCCACCCTGCATACCCCCACCTACCTACATTTCCCACCTTTAGTTTGTGTCCATGGGTCATACATGTAAGTTCTTTGGCTTCTACATTTCCTATACCATTCTTAACCTCCCCCTGTCTATTTTCTACCTACCATTTACGCTACTTATTCTCTGTACCTTTTCCCCTTCTCTCCCCCTCCCACTCTCCTGTTGATAACCCTCCATGTGATCTCCATTTCTGTGGTTCTGTTCCTGTTCTAGTTGTTTACTTAGTTTGCTTTTGTTTTTGTTTTAGGTGTGGTTGTTAACAACTGTGAGTTTGCTGTCATTTGACTGTTCATATTTTTTATCTTCTTTTTCTTAGATAAATCCCTTTAACATTTCATATAATAAGGGCTTGGTGATGATGAACTCCTTGAACTTGACCTTATCTGAGAAGCACTTTATCTGCCCTTCCATTCTAAATGAAAGCTTTCCTGGATGGAGTATTCTTGGATGTAGGTCCTTGCCTTTCATGACTTCAGATATTTCTTTACAGCCCCTTCTTGCCTGTAAGGTCTCTTTTGAGAAATTAGCTGACAGTCTTATGGGAACTCCTTTGTAGGTAATTGTCTCCTTTTCTCTTGCTGCTTCTAAGATTCTCTCCACATTTTTAATCTTGGATAATGTAATTATGATGTGCCTTGGTATGTTCCTCCTTGGGTCCAACTTCTTTGGGACTCTCTGAGCTTCCTGGACTTCCTGGAAGTCTATTTCCTTTGCCAGATTGGGGAAGGTCTCCTTCATTATTTGTTCAGATAAGTTTTCAATTTGTTGTTCTTTCTCTTCTCCTTCTGGTACCCCTATAATTCAGATGTTGGAACATTTAAAGATGTCCTGGAGGTTCCTAAGCCTCTCCTCTGTTTTTTGAATTCTTGTTTCTTCATTCTTTTCTGGTTGAATGTTTCTTTCTTCCTTTTGGTCCACACCATTGATTTGAGTCCCAGTTTCCTTCCCATCACTATTGGCTTCCTGTACATTTTCCTTTATTTTACTTAGCATAGCCTTCATTTTTTCCTCTAATTTGTGACCAAATTCAACCAATTCTGTGAGCATCCTGATTACCAGTGTTTTGAACTGTGCATCTGATCGGTTGGTTGACTGTCTCTTCAGTGCTTAGTTGTATTTTTCTGGAAGCTTTGATCTGTTCTTTCATTTGGGCCATTTTTTTTCTCTGCACGCCTATATGTATATAAGGGGCGGAGCCTTAGGTGTTCACCAGGGCAAGGCAGTTCACGTCATTGTGTTGTGATGCTGTCTGTGGGGAAGGAGTCCGAGAGGGAACAATGGCGCTTGCTCCGCTCTCTGCTGGTTTTTAGTCACTTCTCTCGCTACCCACAAGCAAACTGGGCCCTTCTGGTTCTGATTCCCAGGTAAGTGGGCTTGTGTACATTCTAGGACCCTGTGGGTCTCTCCAACGAACTCTCCTGTGAGGCTGGGAGTTTCTCCTGCCGCTTCAACCCCCACAGGTGTTTTCAATCTGAGGTTTGAGGCTTCATCTCCCCATGCTGGGACCCTGGGTTGCACGGTCTGTTTTGCTCCCCAGCTATTCCTTTATGCTCTCATGTATGTTGGATTACCCACTCCACAATCCGCTCCCTGGCCCGTCTGCCAGCTGCCACCTTGTCCGCCCCAGTCCTCCAGCTGCTGCGTTGCAGCGAGCCCTCTCCACCTGGCTGCCCGGATAACCCCAACCCTCCTACCGGTGTGGTTGAATGTTTCTTCTTTAACTCCTTGGTTATCAGACTTCCACACAGTTCAATTTTCTGTCAGTTCTGGTTTTTTTTTTGTTTTTGAATTGTCCTTCTTTCGGTTGTGCGAGGATGCACTGTGTGTCTACCTATGCCTCCATCTTGGCTGGAAGTCCCTAGTTTAAGAAATTTTGACCACAAGAAAACTGCTAGTTGGGTTTTCTTATTTTTAGCAGAATAATTTTAAATTTTACAAATCTTACGCTATAAAAAAATAGAGCATATCACATGCTTGTCAGATATGTGGAAATTAAGTTTTGAGGGAAAAAGTTGAATTGGGAGTAAAGATTTTGTTTGTTTTTTTTTTGTTGTTCAATTTAATTAATCTTATTTTTTATTGTATTGTTGAGATGTCAAAAAAATAAAGACTTGCTGGACAGAGGTAATCTTTAAATATAAATTATAAATACAAGTATTTAAATAAATACCAAGGTGTATTGTCGCGAATTCTGGCCAGCAGGATTCGTATGCCATGGTTGTGTGTAAATAATTTTACATGTAATTTTATAATGGACTAGAAATTCCGGGACCACGCGTCCCCTCCATTATGATCTTGGAGAGACCTCAAGCCTTGGGTCCAGGGGTTTTTATTGATGATCTCTGGGACATTACCTCAGAATGGCATTCATTAACTATGCATAGATTGTAGATTCGCTTTAGGTGGTAGACAGCCCGGAAGGTACATTAAAAGGGTTAGGTAAAGACAAGAGGTATGGCTGGACTTTGAAAGGATTAGCATCGGTCTGAGGAAGCTAGTTAAGCATTAGCATTTGTTCTTCTGATCCAGGGAGAGATTTTTAGCAAGAGCTAGGTTTTATTTTAAATCTAAGGAACATGCCAGCCTGATTTCTCCACAGGAAATTCTGCTACCCCACTCGTGGGTCCATGCATGCCGACTTATGTTTCACGAGAGACCGTGCTCTTACTAGACGTGAAAACAGAGGGCTACAATTCCCCACTGTGGGTGCATGAATTTCCCTATAGTGTATGGGTCTAAGCCTTGTACATATTCTTAGGTCAATGCATATTTCTCTTTTTAAATTCATAAATAGTATTTTTAAACTTAATCTCTATTGTATTTTTTCCCATTACCATTTGGTCCCCTTATAGTCCCCTCCCCCAGCAATCACCACACTGCTGTCCATGCCCAGGAGCCCTTTTTCCTTTTTGCTCAATCCCTCCACCCCCTCACCACCACCCCTCACTAGCTGTCATTCTGCTCTCCATCTATGAATCGGTCCCCATTTTCCTTGTTAGTTCAATTTGTTCATTAAATTACACACAGGAGTAAAATTATATGGTATTTGACTTTCTTTGACTGGCTTATTTCACTTAGCGTAATGTTCTCCAGGTCCAACCATACTGTCACAAAGGGTAAAATTTTCTTCTTTTTTTACAGCCAAGTAGTATTCCATTGTGTAAAAGTCCCATAGTTGTTTTATCCACTCATCATTGATGGACACTTGGGCCGCTTCCATATTTTGGCGATTGTAAATAACACTGTAATGAACATAGAGGTGCTTATTTTTTTTTTCAAATTAGTATTTTGGGTTCAGATATATTCCCAGAAGTAGGATCACTTGGTCAAAAGGCAGATCCATTTTTTCAGGTATCTCCATACTGCTTTCCACAGTGGCTCCACCAATCTGCATTCCCACCAACAGTGCAAAAGGGTTCCCCTTTCTCCACATCCTTGCCAGCGCTTGTTAATCCATATTTCTGTTTTCCATGTTGTACTTCAGCTAAAGCTAGTTCTTATTCCCCACCACCTTGATTGCCCAAAGAAGTACACATTTATTGTAGAAGCCTCAGAACATATAGGAGAAAATTTAAAAAGAAAGCAGTAATTACATAATCTAACTCAATTAGTCACAGTTGATATTTTGGTATATTTTCATCCACTCCTTTCATATATGATTGTGTCCATGCTATCTGTAGATAAATAAACATAGTTTTATGTGCTACGTCAAAACACTTAATGTTATATCAGTTATTTTCAGGGTCATTTAAATTGTTTTAAATGTGATTTTAATGCCTGTCCAGTACCCCATTTTAATTATTCTTCCATTGAACATGCTTCCACTTACAGGCTTTCCTTTTTTCCTACTAATAGTGTGATATCTTTGTTCATAAACCTTTGGCAATAATTGTGATGACTTCCTTAGAACAGATTTCTAGAAGTAGAGTACCATGGTAGAAGAATATGTTCATTTTTAAGGTTTTTGACACACAGTGCTGTCATATTTATAGAAAGGTTTTTACCAATTTATACAATAGGAGAGTGCCTGATGCTCACTAACTACCCTCATTAATACGGGATGTTTTAATTTTTAGAAATAACTGTTAATTTGATAGGTAAAAATGTTAGCTAATGATTGATGTAATTAAGACTCCCTTAATTGCTAGAGAAGTTCCTATTTTTATGTTCATTTTTTTCCTATGAATTATCTTTTCATGACTTTTGTCCATTTTTTACATGATGTGGAAGATTTTGTTATTTTTTCAAATGAGTTCTTAATAGTGTAAGAGTAATATATCTTCACCTGCAATATTTGGAGTACTTGCCAGTTTGTACTCTGCCATTTATTCACTTATTCCTTTTAAAAAAATTAGATCAGTTTTAAGTTTTTATGTATTTAAATCTTTTGAATACCTGTGTGGTCTCTGTCATCGGTTATTTTTATATATAGAATATTTACATGAGTCTATCAAAATATTTTTTATGATGGGAGATTTTCAAAAGCTGTGACTTAAATTTAGTCTCATTTAGTGAAAGATTTCCAAGAAAAACAAACAGTTAAAATAATAAATATTGGGGAGAAAACTCTAATCTGTTATTATGTTAATTTGGGAGTAGATTAGAATCTTACTTGAATTTTAGGAAGATTTTGCTTCGTATTGAATCAAAGCCTCTTCTGGTAGGCTAATAAAAGCATTTATTACAGTGTCTCATATTTTCCTTGTATTATCAATATATGAGGATTATCACACCTCAGGGCACTTTTTATTTTATTTTATTTATTTTATCCTCACCTGAGGACATTTTTTTTCATTGTTTTTAGAGGTGGGGGGAGAGAGACAGAGACATCAGTGTGAGAGAGAAACATCGATTGGTTGCCTTCTCATACATGCCCCAACAGGGGATCAAACCCGCAACCCAGGCATGTGCCCTGACTGGGAATTGAACCTGCTACCATGTGCTCTGTGGGCATGATACTCCAACCAACTGAGCAACACCAGCAAGGTTCTTTTTAACTTCATAACTTACTTGTGAAGTGTTGGCTACATTTTGTAAAGGTGCCTGAGTCACCAGTACCTCTAGTGAGTTACTTGACTACAAACATTTTATAACTTATTGTTTTTTTTTAAAGATTTTTTTTATTTATTTTTAGACAGAAGGGAAGGGAGGGAGAAAAAGAGGGAGAGAAACATCAACATGTGGTTGCCTCTCACGTGGCCTCCACTGGGGACCTGGCCCGCAACCCAGGCATGTGCTTGACTGAGAATCGAACCAGCGACCCTTTGGTTCGCAGCTCGTGCTCAATCCACTGAGCTATACCAGCCAGGGCCAAACTTATTCTTGTTTTCTGGTACACAGTGCCTGGAATACAGTGAGTGCTCAGAGGTGTTTGTTGAGTGAATAAATAAGTTAATGACTTAATATTTTTTATTTTTTCGGAGGAAATTGTCTTATCTCCTTAGGTGTTCTTATCTAGATTGAGCTTTGCTTCCTCTTCTATGGGACTTCTCCAAAGCAGTAAAGAGGTGCTGTGCCTCATTTTTTTCATGCTTTAGAACAAGTAGATAGCAGGAATGAAGGACTATTTCTTTTTGGTTGCACTTCTAAAGAATTTTCTTGTAGAAAATGATTCTCTCTTTCTCTCTGTTTCTCTCCATCTCTCTCTCTTCCTTTCTCTCTTGCGCGTGCTCTCTCTCTGTCTCTCTCTTTATTAACGGGCCAAGATAATCACGCCACGTTACTCAGCATTTCTGTTCAGGCCGGAGTAGTTGTCCTAGTGATTCTCCTCACAATGAGCACAGTTCGTGTAGTCCTAATGTTACTTGTCTCAGTTCCATTCTTGGTCATGACAAAAGTCTCCTTTTCCTTTCACATCCTTTTCTTCCCGGGCCCCTTCTTCTGGCTCCCCTCTTAGTTCACACATAGACCATCTTTCCTTGGCTAGAACCCATGGTTCTCTCTTGCCAGGTTCCACACCTCTAACAGAGCCCCTTTCCTATGACGACTTAGTATTGTTCTCTCCTCTAAGAAACCTACCTCATTTGGATGTTAGAAATCAGGTTGTCAATTCCTATTCTCCCACTCAAGGCCCATTTTTCCATTAGGATCTCATTTCCCTCATGTAGCTTTGCCAGAGCAAATAAAAATACTGCATACTATGTTACATTTGAATTTCAGATAAACAAAAATTAATTTTTGATATAAGTATGTCTCATCAATATTTGGGACATACTTGCACTCCAAATTATTCTGTTTTTCTGAAATTCAGATTTAATAGGTGTCCTCTCTTTTATCTGGCAGCCCTGCTCTCATCCTGCTGCTCATTTCCTGGCCCCTCTCTCCCCGCTTTCTGGGCCGTGGGGAGCTCTGCCCTACTCCCCATGCCTCCTGCTTGAGCTCCTCACAGTGCGGTCCTGCCCTGGCTTTTCATCTTCCTTACCCGCCGATTCCTTTATGTGGTGTAAATACATTTTCGGCTTACCCTATGCTGTTACTGACTCACTTATATGTTAGTAGATGCCTCTCTCGTCAGTTTAGATGGGAAGCTACCTGAACAGAAGCCCCACTCATACCCAAAACTCCTTACTTCTCTGGACATGACCTTCTGTATCAAAGGGCTTCAGCTGTTTCTCATTCGGAAAGCTGGTGGTGGAGCCAGGACTCAGGCTGGTAAGCTATTCGTTGTACAGCCCATAAAAATCACAACTCTGCACCACCCATTAGAAGATTTCCTTATGAGGCAGGTGCTAATGCCTGGTCCCTTAAACAATGAAGAAGAGTTTACTGTGCATTTAAAGCAAATACCAGCAGATACAGCTTAAGGACTGGTTTTGCTCAGTGTTTTTCTTTTCCCACAGAAATCAGGTTCAGATGCTTTCATCTCACCTTACCAACATCTGGAGAGTATCAGGCTCTTTTTCTTTCACTGACACAGCTCGTCCTCTCGCAATCAGCGCGATGGTGCATTCCCAACCCTTCTCTGTCCTGCCTTTACCTCTAAATGAGAAAGTCTTGCTTAGATCACTCCATTTGAAGCACACAGGCATTAAAATCCAATTATTATTTCTTTTCTTAGGCTCTTTGCCCAAGGTCAAGTGTGAGGGTCTGTGGTAGGAGAACAGAAGAAAACCCAGTTCTATTTCTGCCAGCATTTGCTGTGTGATCATCACACTTGTGGTCCTTTCACTTGTATCCAGTGGATTCAGTGGATATGGTTTCCAATATTGGAGCCTTTTGTTTCCCAGCATGATGGGATGATGGATCTTTTCATACATCTCGGCAGGAATATTTCATTCATGTCTCTCTTAGCTCTGCCAGCAAAAATTACCTTTCAGGATTTGTTTTCCTTCAGTGTGGTAACAAGTTGTTTGCACAGCTATGAAATTTCTTCAACCCCTCTGCCGATTCTTTTTCACTCCCCAGGTGGGTTTCTGTGTGTGCATGTGGATGGCGGTTTCAGGACCAGTTGCCCTGCATAGTTGTTCGAAGCCATAGCTGTGTGATTGTAGGGGCAAGTCAGTATGTGCTTATGATTCACTCTCAATATCTTTGTTGATTTTGAAACAATGTGTGAGGGAAGCTTCACAAACTGACATGACTAAACTTCCCTGCCAAGATATAAATGGTCAAGTGGGCTAGATTACCTCCAAGCTCCCTACTAAGTCTGGGATTCTAGAAGGCACATTGTGAAGAAATACGGGAGATGGTGGGTGCCATAGATGCCTTTGATCACCCGTGGAGAGAACCTAATTATTCCCCTTTCATGAGACCCTGAAGGCCTTGTAGAGTTGCAAAATTGGGTTGAACATCTGGTTTTAATGTTGTATGTGTTTAGATATCTGACTAATTTGACAACTTTACATCTCAGTGGAGTATATTATATTTTCCAGAACTATCACAAATGGGATTCAGGAAAAAGCAAAAGTGGAAGAGAAGTGAGTTTTTGTTTTCATTCATTTATTTACCAGAAAATTATTGAGCGCTCCTTCTGTCCTGCTCTGTGCTGGTCATTGTCCCTCTAGCTTCAGGGAGCTCAAGGTTTAAAAAGGAGATACACATGGAAAATGTAATCAGAGCCCATTGTAGTAAGCGCTGACTGGAAATATTTACAGAGTGTCCCATGACTGCTGACGAGTCTGTGTGAGAGATTCGATTAATGACACATGGAGACCATTTAGTTTTTCCAAAGTAGGTGACATTCAAAGTAAAAATGGACAGAAATGAAAAAGTTCAACAGGTTGTCCTAGAAAGCATTCAATAGTGGGAGGGAAAAGAATGAAGACAAAGGGATGGGCCAGGTCTTTAGGGTTATCGTGTGGCAACAGAGAAGCCTAGACGATTTTAAGTGTTAAAGTGATATCATCAGTTCCTAATTATGGAACCCAAAGTCAGAATGTCGGAAGACCAATTGTGGCTATTATGAAAGCATGCAATAGAGGCAGAAGCAGTAGGGAAGGAGAGATAGAGGTGAATTTGAGGCACCTTTGGTTGTAGAGGAGAAGGAGAAGATTCCCTATTCCAATGTAGTGTTTTGAGCTGCCATTAAATAAAGTAGGAAAACAAGGATAACAGAAGGAGATTTGGGAGAAAGGGAAAAGCGTATTGATCATATTTGGGCTGTGTTGGTTAAAGGTGGAACATGCAGGTGGAGATACTGGAAATACTGACCCGGAGTGCAGGAGGGAGATGGTGTTGCAGATAGAGATATGGTCCTTCTAGAAACATCAGTGGGGTTGACGCTGAGGCACTGGAAGAGATCGCCCAGGAGAAGAAAATGTATAAAACCGAGAGCAGAGTCCTTTGAATAGTTAAGGTGGGGAAGGGAATAGTTAAAAGGAGCAAGAGAAAGACTGGGAAGGCTGACTACAACAGCTCCCATCTGGGGATGTCAGGGAGGTTACCAGAGCGGGGCTGGCCATTGACAGCTAGAGTCAAAGGTCATGAGGGAGACGAATCAACCCCAGAGTTCTTACTGGAACTGACTTCCAGCAGGCTAGCTTCAGAATAGGTTCCGTTGCGATCGGAAGGAGCTTCCAGCGGGCACAGTTGTGGGAACCTCATCAACAAGAACTGCTCAGAAGAGAAAGTAATAGACCCATGGTCCAGTGTTTGGGGAACTTCTGCTCAAAGGGAATAGATAGAAATCTGAAACTAAAATCCATGGGGACTGAGTATGGGACTGCAACAAAAGCCCACATTTTTTCCTCCAAGTTTTCTATACATCATTACTCCTTTAAAAATTCAGCAAATTAACCATTCTGACTTTGTTAATTTTTCCGCGTCTTCGGGTTCTTGACTATATGATCTTTCTTATCCATCATTACCCCTGACTAACACCTTATTGAGGTGGTGGCATTTAAATTCCAGCTGCTTCTCCATCTGCCTATCTTGATTCCATTCATTAACCTGAAGAGATTTGGACTAGGGCACTTGGTGTAGTAGAAAGAAAATATGACCTTTCCCCTCATGGCACCTGTGTCGGCACACCTGCAGTCGTAGCCCCTTGGTCTTGAAGGGCAGCCAGCAATGGAGTGGTGCTGATGAGTCTCAGGCCTCACAAGCCAACCCCAAGCATGTGCCTTTGGGTGGATGGCTGGTGCACGGTCTTTTATGGGTTAAGATTGTTGGTCCTTAATTGCAGATGTGAGGTGTGCTCATCCAACATGGGAAAGCTCCTTAAAAGTTGATTTCTTTAAGTCTCAATTGGTTACTTGTTTCACCTGCCTTGGAAAATTCAGAAGCAGTCATAAATCCATGGCATGCTTTTAAATAGGCAAGGAGCTTTTTGTTCATCTACAACACTTTCACCATTCTGACCCCATGGTTGAGCCAGAAATGTCTTTAAAGATGAAGTAGTAAAACCTATTTATTGTATAGATGAGAAAGGAAAACAGAATCTGTCATTTCTCTATATGTTTGTTTAAAATCCATTCTGATTCCTTATTTCTGTTGTAATTCTGATTTAAAAAAAATTTTTTTAAAGATTTTATTTATTTACTTTTAGAGAGGGAAAGGGAAGGAGAAAGAGAGAGAAACATCAATGTGTGGTTGCCTCTCTCATGCCCCCCACTGGGGACCTGGCCTGCAATCCAAGCACGTGCCCTGACTGAGAATCAAACCAGTGACCCTTTGGTTCACAGGCCAGCACTCAATCCACTGACCTACACCAGCCAGGGCCATTCTGACTTTTTGATCGGTAGCTATGTAGGTCTATCTAACCGCACATGTCTAGGCTGCCTCATGGAACTGGACTAGTTGTAGGCTCCAGTGAAGACTAGCCTTCTCTGCTCTTTCTTGAAACCTGTAAGAGGTGTATTCTATCATCTGATGGGTGCCATCCAAAAATTCATATTCCAGTCTGCCCTCCGACTGCAGTTTAAACTGTAGAAAAAAGTAACATATTTACTTAAAAAATATTTCTTTGTCTATTAGTAATAGAATCTCTATTTTCAGTTATTACTGTTATTGGCAATACTAATACTATTTTTCAGGGTTTGCTGTGGGGCAGGCTCACTGCTTATTCTCATAGAATTGCAAGCTAAGAATTAGTTTTATATTTTAAGTGGTTGAAAAAAATCAAAATAAAAATGTTTTATGACACGTGAAATTACATGAAGTTCAAATTTCCGTGTCCAGGAGTCAGTTTGGGAGCACAGCCGTGCTGCCCGTTTAGGTCTTGTCTCCAGCTGCTCTCGTGCTGCTGCTGCGCACCCGAGGTGAGAATGCCACTGTATCACTGTGCAGCCCGCAAGCCCCGCAGTATCTACCATCTGGTCCTGCACAGACAAGTCTTGCTGGCCCCTACTCTATGCCTCATGCATGTGTCAGCTCACTTAATCCTGACGACAGTGTTACTCATTGTTAATAGTGCACTTGCTGTTCCCTTTGTACATCTGAGTGCACTGAGGCTTAGAAAAGGCATGATGACCAGAGGGAGCGGCCTGGGGATTACAGAGCCGGGAGGGTGGCCCAGGTGTGTCCGGTGTGAAAGTGCCAGCCCCTTGTTATACACTGAATTCTCTCACAACTCCGTCCTTCTCTACAACTGCGTTGCTGTCTTCCATACTGCTTCTTAATTCTGTCTCAATTAAAGCTGAGCATAGGGTAGGCCACCATTTGATAACTCTTTTCTGTAATTGAATAAATAACGTATCAAACACTGCAGTTGACTGAGACTTTGGTAGAATATATGAGAGAATAAAAACATATTGTTTCCCCCATTGTCTTAGGACACATCTGATGACCTTCCCATAAAGAAGGCTGAGCAGACAAACTGTGGGCGTATAGGCTGGAACTGGGAGGGGCGGAGCCACAGCAGGAGCATCCCCAGTGCCCCGAATGCTTTGAGTGGGGTGCCTGTTACGGGAGCTTTTTAAATTGAGCAGTGATTTTCTCATCATTTAGATTTTTCTATTTTTAATGGTGATGCTTAGTTAAAACCGAACATCAGACAAATCACACTTCCACTTGTATGGGCACATGGAGGGAAAGTGTTTGAGAAACACTATCCGAATTTGTAATTCAACTTGTGTGCAGAGTTGTTTGTCACATAGAAAAATGCAACAATTAAAAAGTCATTACATTATACATTTCAAATTGGAATCTCTCAAGATGTTCATTAAACAGCACAAAAAAGCATCTGAGGCCGTTGAATACCTGTAGTTGAGTGGCATAAATTTCTATTTATACATACTTTTAAGCCATATGCCCCGTATGTTGCTAAAATACCCTGAGAGAAACTATGAATAGTGTCTCTCTGCGTTGACTCATTTCCTTTTACTTTCAAGTTTTTCAGCTAGTAAGGAAAGAAAATGGTTCAATTGAAGTAAAAAGTTACTTAAATTTTTTTCTTAATGTATCTTAAAATTGGTAGAAGCACTAAAGTAGATGTGCAAGCATGTAAAGTTAGGTCTCCTTGGTTTGTAGGCGCAGGCACAGAAGATATCACTGGATTGCATGAAAAGGGGAATTTGTCATAAGCGGGGATGTGACCCGGGGAGTTCTGGGAGTGCATAGGCCGGGAGTGTGAGGGGCTGTTGCACGGGCCTGGGCAGGACTGGCGATGCCGGCAGCTGGGCAGCTGTGTCTCAGTCTCTTTCTCACTCTGTCAGGCCATAATCTCTTGTTTAGATTCTTCCTAGTGTCTGCTTTAGGCTTCTCTTTCCATAGGCCAGCCTTTTCTGCTTCTCCATTCACGCTCTGGAATGCGGCCTTCTCACGGCTCACCAGAGACTAACCAGTGTCCCAGTTCCCAGTCCTGGAAGACAGAATCTGTCTGGCTGTGCTTGGATCTGGGGCCCTTTGGCTGGGGCCAGGGATATAGTTCCCATAGGTTAAACATGGCCATTAACGTCCATTCCTGGGTTGAGGAGAAGTTTCAGGGACAGAAGTGGCAGACTAGACAGAGACTCAGAAACGTATCTGCTAGTTATCCATGTAAAACCCAAAATGAAAGAATTATTTATTAGCTTAACTTTTCTCACTTAACTCAGAAAGCTTGCTGAAATTTTATTTGTGTATGTTTTTGTATTTTCTTTTTATTTTCTGCAAGTACTGGAGTCCCCCGGGATGTTGGGATGTAGGGGTGTTTGAAGCTAAAGGCTGGAAAAGCTCGCTGGTTGGCCGGTGGCCAAGCTCGGCTCCTCATTGCACACACCACTAGGACAGTCTGCCTTCGCACAGCCGACCCCGATCCTGCACAGCATGTTCGAGCTTCCAACTTCACTAGTTAAAAATTGTCAGTCTACCCCTTACCCTGGAATGTTTTGAAAGATGAAGACTCTCTATATTTACCCTCCCTGTTAAAGATGGCAGAAAGGGTCACATACTGTGGGGGCTCCATTTCTCTCGGGCAGCTTTAAAGAGTGTTTGTTCTCGACAACAGTGCCAGCTCCCACTCCTGGAGATGATCCCCAGCAGCCTGTGTGGGGGCCTCTTATGCTTAGTTCAGTTCCCTACCTACTATGTGCCAGGCATCATGTTGGGCCCTGGGATACAGACACACAAAGTGTTGATTTTCACAGTTAGGTAGGAATAGGGATTTTAAAAATGCACAGGGAACCGAAGAGCGCTGAGGGAGGGCATTCAGATGAACCACTGGGGCTGGTGTTGTTTCTTACAAAAGTCATGTTAGGTTACAGGGACAACCCCGTGCCTCACACCTAACTGCTTTCTCAGGCTCAGTTCCCCCTGTTCTGTGGGAACACCATTGTCATGAGTCAGGAAACCAAGTGTGTGGATCTGTTTCTGGGTCCCGTCCATTCATCTGTCTATGTGTCAATTCTGTGCTGTTGTAAACGTTGTAACTTCATAACACGTTTCCTTATCCAGTAATGTGAGTCTTCCAGCTGTCTCTTTCCTCCTCCTAGATTGTCTTCGCTATTCACTTGCTTGCCGATTTTAGAATCAGCCTTTATGTTTCCACTAATAATTCTAGTGGGATTTTGTTTGGGATTGCTTTGGATCCATAATTTGATTTTGGGAGAACTGATATCTTTATAACACGAAGTCTTCCAATACATGAAATAGGTATTTAGGTATTTTAAAAATGTTTTCAATAAAGTTATGTAGTTTTTATCAGTAAGGTCTTAGATATCTCTCATTGGATTTATTTGTACATATTTAATGGTTTTTAATACTGTAAATGGTAACTTTGTTAAACTTTATTTTTTGTTTGCTGCCAATATAGAAGTAAAACTTATTTTGTATTTCGATCTGTAGTGAGCATGATACAGTCACACATTAATCCTATTTATAACTAATTTTGGGGGGATTTTCTACATACATAGAAATGTTCAGGCTCTCTTCTCCAGCCCAGGATACCAGTCCCATCTCTGCATGGATTTAGGGTTTTACCAGAGCTTGGAATTTGGACTTCTTCTACTTTCCACTCTCTCAAGTGAGGCATTACAAAGCCTGCTTAGAAATGGGGAGGAACTAGGGTAGAAGAGAGGGAATGAATCTAGGAAGAACCAAGTTGAACTATTACCATATTTTTCAGACCGTAAGACACACCGGACCGTAAGATGAACCTCGGTCTTAGAGGAAGAAAATAGGAAAAAAATTTTGAAGCAAAAAATGTGATAAAATATTTAATAACATAAATAACATAATATTTCACCAATGTAAATGTAAACAGCCAGGTAAGCTACATTCGGACTATAAGATGCACCCCATTTTCCTCCCAAATTTGGGGGAAAAAAGTGCATCTTATAGTCTGAAAAATACAGTACTTCAGTAATTATTTCGCCCTGCAGGTATTAGCGCTTGGATAGTAAAATGCTGTCCTTTCCCAGACATGGAGATTAAGCTTGTGAATCATTTTGTGCCAGGGCACTACTTTATATCTTTTAAATAACCGATCATTTTCATTGGCAAGACAAAAATTAAAACTTTTGCAGTCTGGGCAGTACACTTTCTAAAGCTGAAAAACAGCTTTCTTTCAAGAGGCTTAAAGCGTGGAGTGCAGAGTCAGAGCCTATCCGTGGTGGGCCATTTGGAAAGGACTGGCCAGGATTCCCAGAGCTGCAGAAGGGAAAGCCCCCTCAAGTCTCCGTCCCCCTGTTTTGGACAGCCAGGAGGACACATGAAGCCCAGAGCTCGTGGACTGGACCACGCTGAGCTCCCAGTGCGGGGCACATCAGGAAGCCCAGCTGTGCACAGTCAGTGACTGGACAAGGGTGTCCCAATGAGATCTTATGTGTGAATCACTCAGAGCTACAACATTATTTCATCTCCAGGTGAGAGGCAGGGTGGCGGGTTTTCAGTGCACAATCACTTCACATCTATCCCAGAGCAGTAAGCTCATCTCACGAATATAATGTCGTAATCCATTCTAGATTTCTTAATTTAGTTTGAATCAGAAGTTTAAAGATTTTTTCCAAACCCTAACAGACTCTCTGGAGAGAAAACCAGAAGGGGAACCTAACTAGAAGGTAGTGGATCTGCTGGCCCTCCCAGCCCAAGCCTGCGAGCCCTGTGGTGTCTGCGCGGAGCTGAGTGAACAGGGCGCTCTGCCCCAGCACCTCCCCTGGGCTGCTGCTGCTTTCTGGGGAAGCCCGTGATGTGGAAGTTGTTTCAGTGATACTGTTTGAATACAAGAGACAGATGTACCTATTATTAATATCGACCACCCTGACCATAAACTTCTTTTTTCTATACTGAAGAATATGCCAGCACAAAATGTTTCCCTTGAAGGTACTATAACCTCATAATATGGAATAAATTTAGTTTCTTAATATTTATTATCAAAGTCCTACTTAGGGTTGAAAGGAGGGGGAATGGGTATTCATTGTTGACTAGGTGCAGAGTTTCAGTTCTGGAAGATGAAAAACTGGAGAGAGATGGTGGTGATGGCTGCGTAACACTGAACATACTTCATGCCAGTGAATTGTACACTTAAAACGATTAAAATGCTATATATTTTATATTATGTATATTTTACCACATTAAAAATGTCCTATTTTGTGAGTTTTGGGAGATGCCATATTTCAAGGAAGTTGTTATTATCTCTATAGCAAGGTGGGCAGAGACGTTCTTATTATCTAGGAAGCTGATGTGGACTCAGGTCCCAGGTCATTCGTGACTGGCGACCCCACATAGACCATTTCTGTGAGGGTCACTGCATTCAGGGCCTCTCCCCCTTCCCTGCCCAGCAACTCCAGCATCGCGCTGTGCTAAATAACGGGTCTCTGTCTCCAGACAGAACAGCTATAGGAACAGCAGCCTTGTACCATTTTTAGCTCAACACGTTTTGTTTTTTTCCTCTCCCCAAATGGGAGACCTTCTCTGCTGTTAAACCGTGCCCTGTGCTTTCTGAGAGCCCGTCATCATGGAGGACACGCTTCCCACTCATAGCCTGTCAGATTGTTGGGGATTCTTCTGCATATAAAGTGGCATGTCTGGGAGGAAAAGGCCTCCCACTCAAAGTAAGTTTTTATCTAATTTTCATATGCAGTTTTTCTTTGGAGGAGATGTTTTACCTCAGATATTTAATTTTTGGACATTCTAAAGCCCATTTGGTTCACTGATAGGGTTTAAAGAATGGATATTGGATTGTAATTTCTGACCTTATTAATAATTTGTTTTCTTAGTTAAAAAATTTAAAACCCTTAAGTATAGTATTTAAAGTTAAAATCCTTAAACTGGGGAAAAATGACTAAACTTAATGTTGGATTTAATTCATTTCTTCAGTGAATACAAAATGAATACAATGAAATTTGTAGTTACTTTTTATAGGTAGGATGAAGTAATACATATTAACAGCACTAATAAAGCTTTACTTGGTGAGAAGGAAAGCTTACGCTTTAAGAAAAGGAAAGAAACAGCAACGAAGACTAGAACAAAACCTCTGACTTGGTTTTCTTACAAAGCCTTTATAGAAGCACCAGGTTGAGTTGGCCTGACGAATGACAACAGTTTTTCCATTTTGCAAGTTGTTTTGTTCTACTCATTTTACGGGGGGCGGGGGGGTAGCAGAGTTGAGTTCACATATGATCGTGACAGTTAAGCACTTATTAATACAGACTTTTCTTTCTGCGTGAATATCTGATTCAGAGTGGCGGTGGGGGCAGTTTTCATTTCCCGTGGCTAACAGAGAGGTTAAGTGGATAGCTCTATTTTAAGGGCACATGAATCATGAATCTTTTTTATTTTAACCAGTAAGTGAAATTCTTTATCCCGGTGTATTTGTACCGATTTTTCGTTCAAGACTAGACTTCTGAGTCCTGAGTCTTTGACATTTGAAAGAGTACTTTTCTCAGAAGGGAACTAGATGTATATAGTAAGTAATTTCTGCTGTACTCTGGAAGTGTAAATGGTCTTAGACAAGAGTCTCCCACTTGGGCTGAGTTTGCACCATGTGCTTCTACTTCTCTCTCCCCGAGGGAGTATCTTTCGTTTATCTAGTGGTAAATTTCCAATAGAAGGTACTAGGTAACTGTTACATAACTGAAGAAGTATTTCAATAATTTCAAAACTCACAAAATAAATAGGACATTATATTGTATGAAATCGTGCAGCCCTAGGCAACTCATCAATTATTAGTTGCTTGCATTTACGTCACACTTTGTAGTTCACAGAGTGCTTGCATGTGTAACAGCTCACTGGTTGTTGAAATTACCCTATGAGCAAGGGCTGACTATGTGCTGAGCCCTGCTAGGTATACAAGGGATGATGCAGTGATGGCTTTTGTCCCCTAAAAAGCTGCTCTTGCCTTTTGTGAAGCATCAGAAGTTAGTGATAAGGATCGGTGAGAGCAGCTGCATGGGGGTGAGAGAAGGCCCAGGCTGAGCTGGGTGGCTGGCGTCTCTGCATCAGCTACAGTTTAGATGCGCATCCCATCCACCCAGCCTGCTGCTGGTTCTGCTGTCTGTCTTCGTAAATGACCAGGCCTTGGTGAGGTTTGGCCAGCTTATGGGGATCAACGGTGGTGTCTCCCAAATGTCAAAAGTAGGGTATACATTTACATTTTAATGAATGGTTTGGTGACTCTTAATTTTTTTCTGAATAGAAAACTGAGTGGACATATTGATTGAAGAAATTGTTAAAATTTCAGGAAAATATAAAAAAAAATCATTTGTAATTAGGACCAGATGAAGACATTCAGAGGCATTAAAAGCAGGCAAGAAGAATATAGTGCCCTCAACCAACACTTGATTGCAAAGTGAAAACAATACTAAACTATGCAGTAAATGTAAAGAAGTCCAACCATGTTCTGAGTTTTTGCATAACGGAAAATTCACTGCCTTTTAAAATCATAAATTTGTTACAGAAAAAAGAAGACCTTTCTGTTGTCTCTGCTCCACTGGTGCTCAGGCAGCCTGCTGAGTGGCCCGTTGCTCCCTGTCCCTCCTACAACCCGGAGGCAGTCACGCTTCCTATTTCTGTGCATATTCTTCCAGAGTTTTCTTATATAGATACAACAAAATTGTAATTAAATTTGGGTACTGAACATGTAGTTTTTAAAATTGTGTTTTCACTTACCATATCATGAGGCTGTTCTTATGCCGTTATGAGATCCCCGAAGACGCTTCCCATGGCGGAGCCGTGGCTGAGCGTGTCTGGCTCTGTGTGCTGACGCAGGCTCTGCGAGCAGGCCGCTGCACGCACCTTCCAGTCCGCTCTGCGTTTTGTTTGTATCAGTCACCTGGATTTGGTTTATCTCTCGGTACCTTTGATTACCCAGAGTGGTATTGCTTTAAAAAGGAATAATAAACAACTCTTCTAACTTGATAGGAAAAAGAGCATCTTGTTTTATTTTACACCTATTTGGTAAGTAGTGGAATAAATTTTTGCACAAACTTATTGGCCATTTCTTTCAATTCAGTTTTGTTTATGTCCATTGAATATTTTGATACCATCTCATGGTGTCAAAAATTTTGTAAGTGCTATCTCTCTAATAAGGATAAAACTTTAAAGAATATTTGTTAGAAATATTTTATCTGTGTTTTATTACCTTTAAATTTTATGTTATATTTGATATAAAAAGATTTAAGTTAGCATAGCTCAATTTATTAATAAAGGTGGGCAAAAGTGGGTAAAATTACTAGCCATCATTACCTAAAAGAGAAATCATAAGTAAGGATACAAAATAGTAACAATAATATTTAAGAAGGAGACAAATAATACAATAATTAATAAACAAGTAATAATACAAGAATAAACTTCATTTCACATCCAGCTATAAACCGACTTTCGCCCACCTCTGTGTTCTTGCGAATTTGTTCATTACTCAGAAAGCCTCTCTCCATTCTAAGATCTCCAAGTAAATTTTTTACTATGCTTTAAAAATATTTTTTCCTTCTTTTTAACTTCTTGTACATCTTCTCACCAGTGTTTTCTATTTTACAGAGTCTTGTTCATTTCCATTTACCACTTAGTAGACAACACTGCATTTGAAGCGTTCAGCTCTGTGTGTAAGAGATGAGAGAGGATAATCTAAAAAGTCCCCTGAAAGGATCATCATTCCATGTCCTCTTTTGAATATTCTGAAATCTTCTGCACATTAGGGCAGGTGTGAACTTCCCATCCATTCCTTTATTATCCTCTCTCCCTTTTCTCCTTTGTATTCATGTCTCATCTTCTCCCAGTTATCATTTAATAAATATAAAATCTATCTTCTCTCTCTTCAGTGAGGCAGGTATGAAGACCCTGGCCACAGAGAAGTCAAATTAGGAGATTTGATTACTTTGCACATAATATGCCTTTCTGACTAAGAGAAAGTGCTGACTTCTGTGGATATTAGAAGTATTTCTTATTCAGCTCTACTTATTTTTCTGTGAGAGAGATTTTTAATGGAATGGCCCAAGGTTGTTTTTTAAATGCCATGAAGAGACAGAAGTGAAAGAAAATGGTGCAGACAGAAATTCAGTTTCATATTTTGAGATTAATTGATAAGTCTTTGCAGGAGTCATCAGTTTTCTGTGGAGTATTTTAGTTTCATTAGCTTCATCCCTGTACAGTCTAGCTCAGAAAGATAGGAGTTTTGCAGATGGCAGTGGCCCATGCTTCATTTCTGGTCAAATCACATCATAATGATGCCACTTATTCATCCATAAAAGCTTGTGGAAGTGCACGGAACATCTGCACATAATGCAGCCATTCATGCAAAGAAAGCTGAGGACCCTGCTTATCACAAGGGAGCTGGGAGCTCTCTCTTCCTGCTCCATATCCCTTAGGAGTTTCAACTGTCCTGGGAGAGAAGTGCCAACAGCCCATTAGCGTGATGAGCCAATCCATAGAAAAATGCTCTGTCTGCCCTCGTGGATGCCTGGCTGCAGCTGGGGCACAACCAGCATGCATTTTAGTTCTTCTGGAGCCTGATGGCATCATCTTCCTCCTTTGGTCCCAACACCCCCCAAACATGGCTTGGACATATGGCTTCCTATGGTAAGGTTTACCCTAAACCACATGTTCTGCATAAACTTTAGCCAAAACAGATCGGAAGATTTTGAAATTAGAGCAATTCCTTAAACATATGTTGTTACAGAAGTACTAGTTCAATGAAAAGCAAAATAATAGTTTCTTATTTACAGTCATTGTAAATATGCTTACATTTGCCCAGTTAATATATTTTTATTGAGCAGCTACTGTGCACCAGGTAATATGGATATAGAGGTGAACAAGGAGAAAGTTGTTTTATATCCTTCAACATAAGTACAACAAAACGACTATAAATTAATTCTTTGAGAACTTTCCTTTATTATTTTTTTTCAAAAAAAGAAATTCAGCTTTTGCCTCTTCATAATTATAGTATAACCTGGGTCAGAACCTGAAGAAAAGTCTAGAAATCTGAGCCATCTTGCTTTTGACAGTTGTCCTTACCTTGTTTGGCTTTAAATAGCTTTCTTGTTTCCTTAACTGAAATATATTTTATGTTTACCCAAAACACACTCCTCCATCCATGTTTGCTATAAATAATGATGATACAATGTACTTTCAGCCCTACGATCAGTCCTAATGCAGGTATATCAGTTTTCTGTTGCTGATGTAACAAATCACCACAAACATAGTGGCTTAAAATGATGCAAATGTGTTATCTCACAGTTCTGTAGATAGAAGTCTCTGCACTGGGTCTCACAAGGCAGAAGTCATCGTGTTGTCCAGCCTGAGCTCTTGTTTGGAGGTTCTAAACTCATTCAGATTGTTGGCAGAATTCAGTTCCTTGTGGGTGGAGGACTGAGGTGTCCGTTTTCTTCCAAACTGTCAGCCAGGAGCCTGTTTTAGCTCCCCAAATCTACCTGCATTTCTTGTCACGTTGCCTCCTCCATCTTCACGCCCGTAACATCGCATCTCTTAGAACCTTATGTTTTGAACCTCTGTGACTTTCCCTTCTGCTGCATCTCTGTACGACTCCAGGCAGAGAAAGTTCTCTTATGGGATTATGTAGTTGATTGGGTCCACCTGAATAATCCAGGATA
>PVJI01018057.1:0-34313 GCA_004026765.1 Micronycteris hirsuta
TAGGACCTGAGATCACATTCGCTTTGGCTGACCAAACCCAGCTTCTTCCGTATAAGCAGCTGTAAAGCTGCGTGTGGAGAGTTGGGGGGATTCACACTCCAATTTCCTGGACGAGATAAATAACCTCTAACCTACTTAGTGGGCTTTCAACCCCTCCCCCATACCCACAATCCCATCTCCCCTTCTACTGCCTTCAGAGTGATCTTTCCAAAACCCCAAATCCCTTGGCTGCTTCACACCCTCCTGTGGTTCCCATCGCTCTTGGGATGAAGCTCAGTTCTCTTGCCTGGCCCTGCTCGCCTGCCCTGTACTCCTCAGTGCAGGACCTTCGCATAGTCTGTTCCCCTTCCTGGCATGCTTTTCCCTCTGCTGAAGTGCTTTCCTCTACAGCAGTGTGACCGCTAGCTCTCTACTATGTCTTTTCTGGGTAGAGAAGACAAATCACGAAAAACAGCAGGTTTCAGGCTAAGGTTGTGAGCAGTAGTGTTCGTTCTGTGTACCCCCCAGGGTTGAAGAGACCCCTCTGAACAGAGGGTCCCTCCTCCCTCACTGCCTCCACCACCCCCACCCCCACCCCGCCCCGGCCGGGCTGTGGGACCAGGAGCTCCAGAGTGGGGAGTGGCAGTGATCTTCCGGTCTTGTTTGCCACCGGGACCCAGGCAGCGCCTGGCCTGGAGCACTCAGTGAAGGACTGAACGCACAAATGAATGAGTGCTGGTGGGAATGCAATCGACGAGATCTTGTTAGCAACGTGAATCAAAAATCTTAAAGGCTTGCTCATACACTTTGATCCAGAAATTCCGCTCGTAGGACTTTTTCCGGAAGGCACAGAGATGTTCATCTCCGTGTCGTTTATACCGGGAGCCCACTGGGATCAACCGAAATGTCCAGCATAGGTGAAGCACAAAACGGAATATCTGATTTCTCCCCCAAGTCGTCATTTCTACCAAGCTTCCCAGTGCAGCCACTGGCAGCCCCATCCACGCAGCTCTGCAAGTCAGGGAGTTGGGTGTTGGGATTTTATTTCTTTATTGAGATACAACTTTTCTAAGTAAAATACACAGATCTTAAGTGCGCAGCTCAATGATTTTTTTTGCCCATGTAGACACCCTTGTAACTACCACCCAGGTAGAGACACAGAAATTCCTCAGCACCCAGGAAGTTCCCTCATGTCCTAGCCCAGCCAATACCCCTCCTCCCCGGAGGTAACCGTGATTCTGATTTCTGTTGCATTCTGTTTTCTCTAGCGCCAACCGCTGGCCCGTCACTGAGCCCTGTCGCCTCTCTGTTCCACACCTTTCTCAGGCCTCACACCTCTTATCTGGGCAACAGCATCAGCCTCCTCACTGGTCCTCTCTCCTCTGATCCCCCCCCCAACCTCCAGCAGCTAGAGACCTGACCAGGTTGCCCTTCTGCTCAAGACTCCCAAGAAGCTCCCCCGTGCCCTCAGGGAAGTGCCAGCCCTGCGCGCTGGGCACGCGCAGCTGGGCTGCGCGCTGGGCACCGGAGCTGGGACACTCCTCCAGGCTCTGACTCCTGAACTCACGCTGTTAACCGCGCTGCCGCCCCCGCATGAATGAATGAGTGAGTGAATGAGTGAGTGAATGGTCTGCGACCAGGGTTCTTTTTCTTTTTTCCCCCAGAAATACAGGTACCCTTGGAAAAATCATATGTCCTTCTCTAACCAGTTGAATTTGGCTAGGAGGTCACTTTCTTGGTTGGAGAAAAGGAAAAAGAAGAGAAGGTGGGGGGAGGGGAGCGATGCAGGGCAGAGATGTCGCCGGGTGGACCTTCGCCTCAGCAGAAGGGAGCATCTTTATCTTCCCGGCGTCTGAACTGTGACCTGCGGAGGGTTGAGAGGCAGAGGGGCCCCTGCAGGCCTTGTGGTCGGAGTGGGGAAAGCAATTGCATAAAAGTGGAGAGCCTCCCCGCAGCCCAGGCCTGCCCTGCTGAGTCACGGTGCCGCCACAGAGGGAGGGAGGAGGACCAGAGCGCCCCGAAGACCCTCAGGTTTCAAGCCGCCAGAGGCCTCCAGCGTGACATTGCTGACGTCATCACCTGATGACCTCAGGCAGAGGCGCCTGGGGACAGGGTAAGAGGCGGGAGAGAGGGCCAGGGCTGTCTTGGGTTGGAGAGAGGTCACAGGTCAAGGTCTGCTTCACGGAGAGCTCCAGACCACTCCTGATGTCGGGGTGCCTCTGACGTGAGCCCTGTGTCCCCAGCACCCAGCACAGCGTCTGGCACTTAGCGCTCGGAGTTCAGGGATTGAAGGAATGAATGAATGCATAGCCAGCAAGGCACCTCTGCTGGGTACTCTGGTCTCCCACTATGATTCTGTAGTCTTCGAAAACGGTTCTTCTGGGGCCTCGCATGTCCTTGGTCCCCATGAAGACTCGCCCCGGCGCTCTGGTTGCAGGCCTGTCATTCTCGCCGGCTCTGGGTGTGTGGCTTGACTGCGCAGAGCTGGGGAGTGACGGACGGCAGGGGTGCAAATTTGGCATCCGGCCAAGAGGAAGAAGCATGTTTTTTTTTTCTTTAGGATAATGTGCAATTCAGAAGCCCAAAATTGTGCTGTCCCCAGGGCTGGAGGGGGTTGCTATGAGGAGGTAGGATGGTCAGGGTCTCCCTGGGTGGTCAAACTGGGCTGCCGGGGTCCCTGGCTGCAGCCTGTGCTGGGGGGTGGGAGGGAACAGCAAGGGACACAGCCGGTCCTTCCCAGCCTCCAAGCTCAGAACTTCCAGATCAGATCACCAGCCTAGTGCTCCAGGCTGAGCTGTGGATTGCAGAGCACGTACGTGACACTCGACGGCAGTTCTGAGCTGGAAACCAGAGCTCCTGGGGAGGTCAGAGTCCCAGCTGTGCCCCTGGGAGACCAGCCTGATGGGTCTGCACAGCCCCTTCGCTGCCAGGTCTCCTCACCTGGGCCCTCTGGAGAGTCTCTGCCGAGCATGAGCAGCGCGCACACAGGGCTGCGGTTCAGCACAGAGGTTGAATTGAGTCACCCCACTCCCCTGACCTTCCAGTTCCTTGTCCCTAAAGGGAGGGTTACAAGAGGGCCACCTAGAATCGTTACAAGAAGACAGTGAGCTGATATTTGTAAGGCTCCGGGCACGGTGTCCGGCAGGTGAAGTGAGCTAGCGTGGTGATTAATCTTGTTGTATCGCAGTTATTATTTTATCACCAGTTTTACTGCCCAGCTTGTGTCCCCTACCAGGCTGAAGCTGTCTCTCAGCTGTCCTCTCCGGAGGGTAGGAGGAGGCTGTTTTCTGTCGCCAGGGCTTAGGTTGCCTGCTCAACCCCAGAGCCTGCCCCCTCTCCTGAGGGCTGCATGGTCTCTTCTCTCAAGGACTGCCTCCAGCCTGCTGGACAGTCCGGAGTTCTTCCCGGCTGTTTATTTTAATGGCTCTGGTGGTCTTTGATGGCTCCACATGGCCAGGATCGTGCCCAGAGAAGGCCTGGCAGGAAACACACAGTGAGGAGGAAGCGGCTGCTGGCTGCAAGGGGCTCGTCTTGGTCAATACTGTGCTCCTGCAGGCCAGGGAGGACCTGGCTCCTGGGGCAAGGTGAGAGCAGGGAGGCCTTCCTGGTGGTGGTGTTGGGGGTAGGGGTGGGGCACTGAGAGGCTGGCTTAGAAAATGTCTTACCCTATGGTACTAAAAAGACAAGCAGGATTGGAAATGGCCTTCGGGGGGCCGTGACTTCCGATGGACCCAGTGCCCAGTAGAGCAGGTGGGAGACCCACCGTACCAAGGTCTGGTTGGGGGTCGTTGGTTTGTGTCAGTGTTGCTAGGACAGAGTTGCACTGAGGGTCGCAGGACAGAGGGGCTCGCAGTGAGGATGCTCCCGGTACAAGGTGCAGCTTCCTGGGCGGAGCCTGGGAACTCGGTTGCGGATCCAGGGCTGGCCGGGACCAAAGCAGATGCACGGAGCGTCTTATTTGTCGAAGTCCTTCGTAGTGGTCCTGCTGCTCACAGGGACCCCTCGGGCCACTGAGCTCAGCGCCCTCTCGACAACGTGTCTGGGCTCCTGCTCCCGCCCGCCTTTCCATCTCTCTCTGGGTGCCTTCCCTGCACACCTGGGGGCGCTAGTTCGGGCGGAGGTCTTCCCGGCTGTTTACTTCATTGGCTGTTGGCTAGTCTCCCACTGGCTTCAGGTGCTCTCCGCTGTCCAGTCCGCTGTGGCCGTGGTGGGACCCAGGAAATGAGGGAGGGGTGTCGACGTGTGTGCTGTGGGGAACCCCCTTACAGGGGCCTAGGCAGGTCTCATATTCTGGGCTTGTCCAGTTTAAGCTTCCAACCAGCCAATCACGTTCCTGGGGGACCTGGCAACCGCCCCCTCCCCCCCCACACACTTTCTCCTGTATGTTTCTCTCCTCACCTGGTACCCACACATCATAGTTCTTACCCTGTCCTAAGGTAATTGTTTTCTTAAAAAATGATTTAAAAATGGGGATGGTAGGGAGAAAGAGAGAGAGAAACATTGATGTGAGAGAGAAATGTCCATCGGTTGCCTCCCATACATACCTGGACCAGGGACTGAACCTGCAACCCAGGCATGCACCTGACCGGGAGTCGAGCCCCCAGTGATGTTTAGGTTTACAGGAGGACTGAGCCACACCAGTCAGGACCAGGGAAAACTTAATTTCGGAACATCTGCTCTTCTTATTGTTCTGCGAACGGCAGTCCTGAAGCCCCAAGGCTTCTTATCCTCAGCGCAGAGTGCCAAGTAATTCCCATTTTACCTTTCCGCCTCTGAACCTCTCATGTATACAGGGTTCCCATACATATGTGTATAGTTCCGTTTGGTTATTTCTCTCGTTCATCTGTCTCATGTCGATCTATTTATTAGACCACCTGGAAAAACCGGGAAGGGTAGAGGAGCCCCCTCACCCAGTCAGGACACATGCCTTCTGGAGGCTCAGAGCGGCTCTCTCACCCGACTCTCTGCGGGGGCGGCTCCTGGCAGCCCTGGGCTGTGTCTGCATCCATCCAGTCTCTGCCTCCTTCTTTGCAGGACCTCTTCCTCTGTGTCTGTCTGTCTGACCCTCCTTCCCCTTCCTCTTCTTTTTTTTAAAATTAATTTATTTATTTTAGAGAGAGGGAAAAAGAGGGAGAAAGAGAGGGAGAGAACATCAATGTGTGGTTGCCTCTCACGCGCCCCCAACTGGGGACCTGGCCTGCAACCCAGGCATGTGCCCTGACTGGGAATCAAACCAGCGACCCTTTGGTTTGCAGGCCAGTGCTCCATCCACTGAGCTTCACCAGCCAGGGACTCTTCCTCTTCTCGAAACACCAGTCCCTGGATTTAGAATGCACCTTAAATCCAAGATGCTGTCATTGCGAGATCCTTAACTAATTACATCTGCAAAGACCCTGTGATGGTTCGTGTTTTGTGTTAATTTGCTGGGCCACAGGTGCCCACATTAAACGTGGTTTCCGGGTATGTTCCTGAGGGCGCCTCTGGGTGAGATTAGCGTTTGAATCCGTGGACTCGACTTGCAAATGGCAGATCGTGGGACTGCCGAGCCTCTGCAGTCGCACGAGCCAGTTTTCACAATAAATGCTTCTCTGTGTGTGTGTGCACACCCCTCCCTGCCTCTGTCTCTCTCCCACTGGTTTGTTTTTCTGGAGAACCTTGACCAATACAGACCCTATTTCCAAATGAGGTCACATTCACAGGTGCTGGGGGTTGGTGACTAGGATGTATCTTTTACGGGGGGGATGCTATTCAACACCCTACAGGCATGTAACCTGGGTCTTTGTTTTTTATTATTTCCAGAGACAGGAAGGGGGAGAGAGAAAGAGAAAAAAACATCGATTTTTTTGGTTCCACTTATGTTTGCATTCATTCATTCATTGGTTGACTCTTGTATGTGCCCTGATCCGGGATGGAACCTGCAACCTTGGTGAATCAGAACGCACTCCAGCCAACTGAACTGCCCGGCCAGGGCTGCCTGGGTCTCTGGTAGAGGCTGGACCTGCAGGGGCCCCGGGCCTGGGCTCTCCGGTTCTGGACTGGAAGCCGCCACTGGCGGTCTCTTTACTGTAGCTGTTCTCTCCTCCCCGAGCCCCAGGAACTCTCTAACTGGAGGTAATGGTGTTCCGAGCACTTCCCCCAAAAGGTCGCAGTGAGACCACTTATTAGCTGTGCAACAGCAAGTCACTCAACTACTCCATACCTCCATTTCTCCTTCTACAGTGGGGATAACAGCACCTACCTTAGCCGGATGTCAGGAAGAGGAAATAAGTGAACGTTTCCTGGGCACGTGGCAGCATTACGTAAGTGCTGTTTAACAAGGTATTGCACGGTGCCCGGCCCGGGGGGAGTGCTCAGAAATGCTAGGAGCCGCTGTCATTGTTCAATTTACCATAAAGTGTTGGCACCCGTTCTATTAGACAGGCGATGAAAGGCCCATCAGGATCTGATGTCATCCTGTGGGTTCGGTTTTTCTGGCTTTGATTGGACATGCCTTCCTTGCTCGCCCTGTGTTGAGTCACCCCGGGCTGGGAATGGGGGCAGGTGTCCTGCAGTCTCCACAAGTCCTAATGTTCTGCTGTTGTCATCGACGCTCTTAATAACTTTTTTAAAGATTTTATGTATTTATTTTTAGAGAGAAGGGAAGGGGAGGAGACAGAGAGGGAGAGAAACATCCTTGTGCGAGAGTGAAACCGTTGCCTCTCACACGTGCCCCCAGCCGGGGACCTGGCCCGCAACCCAGGCTTGTGCCCTGACCGGGAATTGAACCGGCGACCTCTCAGGTCGCAGGCCGGCGCTCAGACCACTGAGCCACACCAGCCAGGGCGAACTCTTAATAACTTTTGAACAAGGGGTTTTGTGTTTTCATTTGGCACTGGGCCCACAAATCGTGTGACCAGACCTGCGTAGAGTCAGGGTTCTTCCTGTGCCTGTCATGGTGGGGGGTCGCCAGCAAGGGTGATGGTGGCGCTCTGGTCTGAGCTGGCTCACTGGCACCCAGGGCTCTGGCCCCTCCAAGAGGGACCTTGACAGACTGGGTCGTGAGGGCTGGGAAACACGGGGTCCGAGAACAAGCTGAGGGCACGGCCGCGGCTGTGTCTGGCCGAGGAGATTTCGGGTGGACCCGGAGTGGCTTCCAAATCTCTGAAGGGCAGCGGGGAGGAGAAGGGAGCTCGTGTGTTCCTGGGGCCCCAAAGGGCAGATCCAGCTCAGCATAAGGAAGGAATTTGGAACAAAGAGAATTGTGCAAGAAGGGAAAGGCTGGTTTGAATTCAAACCTCACCTCTTCCTGGGGGTTAGGAGCACAGCTCTGGCTTGGGACGGCTCCCCTTCCGCCCAGATCTGGGGCCTCACAGGAGGTCACTCGTCGCCATGAGCCTACTCTTCCCTCAGTGAAGTGGCCTGGTACTGCTCCGTAATACGGGGTGACGGTGCCTAAAACAAGGGAGGTTTACTGGTAAAGCCTGGGAAGGCACCCGGTTCCCAGGAGGAGCCGAATGGACGGCAGCCGCTGCCATTGCCATTGCCGTCGGTGTTGTTATTGTTGGATGTGGTGAGGCCCCGGACTGGCAGGGTTCAAGGTGAGAGGGACCATCAGGGAGCTGCAGACGCAGCCCTTTCATCGGGGCTGGAGGAGGAAGGGCGCTTTTGGCCCCCTTGACATCAGCATCTGACATGTTTGGGTGATTACCGTATTTTCAGACTATAAGACACACTTTTCCCCCTCAAATTTGGGGAAAAAATGGGGGTGCGTCTTATAGTCCGAATGTAGCTTACCTGGCTTGCTGTGGGGGGGGGGGCACGGTGGTGGAGTGGGGTCACAGGAGGCAGGAGCAGGGCTGCGGCTGCAGGAAGCCCACGGTGGCAGGAGTGGGGCGAGGCTGCCGGCCCTGGGCCGCGAGGAGGGGGTGGCCCGGCAGTGCGAAGCAAGGGAGTCCCCGCTGCGGCACACTATAGTGCCAGGGAGGAGGGTACAGGCACGGTAGGAGAAGAAAGCCTGCGGTGCCCATCTGTGCCCCCATCACATGACTGGTGTGTCCCCCATGAACACTAACACAGGCAGAGTCCACTGTAGGGTCACCTGTCAGTGTGGCCCTGCGACTGTTGAAGAACTACGACTCCCATCATGCTTGGGCAGGTGGGGTGATGGGAACTGCAATCTGGCAACAGCTGCAGAGCCACACAGATTGTGCAAAACTGCTGTCCCCACACAAGAGTGTCGCACACCCCGTGGCCCTCCAGTAGCAGGTCCCCCCATAACAGTGTCAGCAGCAGATCCCCCCACAACAGTGCGTCACCCACTGATGTTCTTGGCTACAGGCCCCCATAACTGTGAAGGACACCTTGCCGATGGTTCTGTCGTTCCTGTATTCTGTTGTAGAAAGATATCATAGTGTACCGTAGTCTCCTGCTGAATCCACCGTAATTGTGGAACGATGTCAAAGCAGAAAAGGATTTCACATAAAATCCCTTCTAAACTGGAGGTAGTGAAGAAGTATGCCAAAGAGCATGGGAACAGAGCAGTGGGGAGACAGTCTGGGCCACCTCCAACTGAAAAATGGTGCGGGAATGGAGGAAACAGGAGGGTCAACTGCAAAGACGGACAAAACGAAACTGTTTTCGTGGGCATACTGCAAAGTGGCCGCAGTCAGAAGTGGGTATGAAAGAGTGGGTCACACATCACAGGAACAATGGCTTATCAGTGTCTACAGAAATGATCATCTATGAAGCCAAGCGTCTTGCTGCAGAGAAAGGCATCGAGGATGTCACTGGGTCACCATCATGGTGCCACAGATTTATGAAGAGATATGGCCTTGCTATGCGCACCAAAACTACCGGTAGGATTGCACAAAAAATGCCTATAGAATATGAATCCAAGACTGTGTCTTTTCACAAATTTGTACTGGATGCAAGAAAGAAAAATGGATGTGAAATAAGCCAGATTGGGAACATGGATGAAGTCCCGTTAACCTCTGATGTTGCATCAAACAAGATGTTGATGTGAAAGGTGCCAAAACCATAACTGTGAAAACCTCAGGGCGTGATAAAACCCACTACACGGTTGTGTTGTCCGGCTGTGCAGATGCCACCAAGCTGCCACCAATGCTGATTTTCAGGAGAAAAAGCATGCCAAAAGAGGCAACCCCAGGAGGAGTTATTGTTCATGTTCATGAGAAGGGATGGATGGACGAAAATGCCATGAAGATATGGATAGAAAAAGTGTGGTCCAAACATCCTGGAGGGCTTCTGAAAAAACCTGCTCTATTAGTGCTTGGCCAGTTTAGGGCACATATCACTGAAGCCACAAAAAAGAGATTTAAAGAAGAGAAAACCCATCTGGCCGTAATTCCTGGGACGCTTACCAGCCAGTTGCAACCTTTGGACGTTTCCATCGATAAGCCATTTAACGTTTCCATGAGAGAAGAGGGAACAAATGGATGGCTGCTGGAAATCACAATCTGGCACCAACTGGACGAATGAAGAGGTCCACCATCACCCACGTTCGTGAGTGGGTGAGAACCTCACGGCAGTCGGTTAAGGATGAAACTGTTGTGAGGTCCTTCAAAAACTGTGGCATCACCAATGCCTTAGACGGCTCTGAGGATGACATCCTCTATGAACAGAGTGAAGACAGTGACACCAGTGATTCTGAGGAACTGAGCTTCATACATGTGGACAGTAGTGATGAGTTGTCCTTGGAGTTCCCTGATGATCTGAGGAGTTTCCGTACTTAAAGCTCAGTCAGTAATAGTGGGTGTTAATGCTCCTGTTGAGTTCAGTTTACATTCACGCTGGTGAAATATTATGTTATTTATTTTATTAAGTATTTTACCACATTTTTTGCTTCAAAAATTTTTTTTCCTATTTTCCTCCTCTAAAACCTAGGTGTGCCTTATGGTATGAAAAATACAGTAGTTGAAAAACCCACAGCCATAGGGGAGGTGGGTATAAGGGGACTAAATGGTAATGGAAAAAATTACAATAATGATTAAACTTTTAAAAAAGAAATAAAATTACATTGTTTTCAAAGGGCAAAAAACAAAACAAAACCCAAAACAAACAAACACCACAACCCAAACAAACAAACAAAAAACCCCCGCAGTCATAAAATCCCGGCTCCCTGACCGGGGCCCCTCGGGAAAGAGGGCGGTGCTTCCTGTGGAACTGGGCAGCCTGGGGACCTGGAGGCTGCTGAAGAAGTGGGCAGCTCTCCCACTACGCCTGCCTTTGAAAACCCTGGCCGGCAGCTGTCCCCTGAGCCTGAACATGCTCTCAGGAATGCGAAACTCCCCTCCAGGGCCGCCCAGGAAATGGGTTCCTGATGTGGCTGAGCACTGGACACTGGACTCGCCCACAGGAAGACGGCGTGAGACCGCGTGCGCCCGTGCAGGCCCGGGCAGCTCGGGTGGAGAGGGCCTTGGCTCTCCGGGGAGCCCTGAGCCACTGCCTGGAACCACACTTGGGTGACAGCAGCTTCCCTGGAAGTACCTTGGCAGTGGTTTGTGCTGAGACAAACATTTCTGCTCTCCCTCCTCCCCCACCCGCGGGCCGTCAGCTGTGTCCTGTCCCCAGCTGCACTCAGGAAATGCTCCTGGCCTGAGCTCCCAGCAGCACCAGGATCTGAGGCCGGAGTCCCAGGAGCACCAGCTGGGCTCCATCAGGGCCGTGTGCCGTCCGAACTTGGCATGGCTGTCACGCGTGTCTCTCTCCCCCGGGACAGGAGGAGGGGAGGTGCACCACGCCGGGCCCCGAAATCCACCGGCATCCCATGCACAGGCCCAGGCTCTGGGCAGACACCATGTTAGGCGTGTAAACACAGTCGTGAACACAGCCGTGGCCCTGGCCTTTCTTTGTTATTTTCAACATTAAAATAATCATTTCAAAATGTGCAGTTCGGTGGTGTCGAGGACATTCATCACTGGGGAGCCATCACCACTGTCCGCCTCTAGAACTTTCATCTCCCCAAAGAAAGGCCCATCTGCATGCTTAGGCAGTCCCTCCTCTCCCCCCGCCCCTCCCCCCAGCACGGCCCTCTGTCTCCCTACCGTTCCCCAACTGCAAACATTGCGTGTCAGCCCAACTGTACGTGTGGCTTTGTCACTGGCTGCTTTCACTTAGCAGAATGTTTTTAGGTCAGTCCACATTGAAGCATGTATTATTGCGCCATTCCCCCTTTTTTTTTTAATCCTCAACCAGTGATATATTTTATTGGGGTGGGGGAGGGAGGACAGAAACATTGATGTGAAAGAGAAACATCCATTGGTTGCCTCCTGTATGCTCCCTGACCGGAAATCGAACCTGCAACCTTTTGGTGTACAGGGTGATGCTCCAAGCAACTGAGCCACCCAGCCAGGTCCGTCATTCCTTTTCGTGGCTGGATAAGATTCCATGTGTGGCCAGCCTGTCTTTTCTTACCACTGGATGTTGCGGCTGAGCAGCTCTGCTCGTCCTCATTCCCAAGAGAAGATGAGCTCCCTGGGGATTTTCTGACTCAGGGAAGTATGGAGAGAGTGGAAGGGACCTTAAATGACGCAAAGTTGCTGCCACTCGAGTGCTTACCTGTACCAGTTCCCCCCGGGCCTGAGCCCACAGCCCCACAGCTAGAATTGCACCACCTCTGTGTCAAGAGCAACCCAAGCCCAGCTGTGGGACCCATGACAAGTACAGCCACCAACCTGAGCCCCGGGCCCCGAGTCTCTAAATGAGGTCTTATAGTCTTAGCTCCTTGGGAGGGTTAAATACCACGGTGTCTGTGATTAGCCCAGTGTCAGGTATGGGGGCAAAACCCAGTAACCCTTGGCCATCAGCCCCTCTGACTGCTGTCCCTAAGGGGGGTGGCATCATTCCTGAAGGCCATCTTGGTTGTCTCAGAAATGGGCTCCAGGAGTCAGGCTGACCAGGGTGCCTGGGCAAACATGGGGCACTCAGCCCTGAGGCAGCCGGCTTCACTGCTGGGCAGCCGCCAGTCCTAACCAACCATGCATCCTTGTCGATCAGTGTCAGGTCCTGGGTTTGTACACAGCTGTGTGTGTGTGTGCGCTGTTGGTGTGCTAATGACTAAATATGATATCACACCTGCCTTTTCTAGTCCAGAGCCGTTATCAACATCAGGTGCCCTGGGGCAATGCCCCAGTTGTCTCGTTCTGGTCCCAGCCTGCCTGACAGCCAGTCCTCTCAGAGACGCATCCTGGCTCTGCCTGCCCTGAGAGGTGGCCAGGCTCTCCCAGGCGTGCCAAGAGGTGGGGCGGGGGGTGGGGGAGTGGGGCACAGGACTCAGGACCCAGACCCAAACTCTGGAGCTTTTCACTTCTCTTGGTCTAGATTCTTTTGGTTATTGAAGAAAAGAAAGAAAAGATAAAGAAAAAAAATGAGAAAGCAATAAAGAAAGAAAGAAAGAAGAAAGGAGGGAGGGAGGGAGGAAGAGAAAGAAAGAAAGGGAGGAGGGAGGGAGGAAGGAAAGAAGGAAGGTGGAAAGAGAGAAAGAAACAGAGAAGGAAGGAAAGAAAGAAAGAAAGAAAGAAAGAAAGAAAGAAAGAAAGAAAGAAAGAAAGAAAGAAAGAAAGGAAGGAAGGAAGGAAGGAAGGGAAGAACTCCAAAACAAATGAGCTTAATTCAATTTAGTCCAACAAAGTACAGTGGTGTCTACATGTTGGGTAGGGGACCAGTGCTCGAGGTGCATCAGAGAACAAAACCCGGATGCCTCCCTAGGAGGCCAGGTGTTCCACAGTAGGATAATAAATTATAAGCGGTGACATTCGTTGAGTGACTGTGCCGTGGAGAAAGAAAATATTAGCAGGGAACTGGGGGTGGGGACAGGCTGCAGAACTGATGAAGGTGATTAGGGTCTTATCAGAGAAGGTGAGGTTTGAGCGAACTTGAAGACGAGGTGTCACCCCAGCGGGAGCCTGGGGGAAGAGAACCCAGGCGGAGGCATCATCAGCCAGAGTGAAGGCCTGGAGAAAGACAGGCAAGGAAGGAAGTGTGACCAGCGAGGAAGGCCATGTGACCGGCTGTGGGGATGGGGTGAAAGAGGAGTTTAGCCGGATGGGGCCCAGATGGGATAGGGCCATGGGCCATTGTCCAAACATTGGCTTTTACTCTGAGTAAGATGTGAGCCACTGCAGAGTTTGGCACAGAGGGACATGATCTGATTGATGTTTTGTTTAAGCAAAATAGGAAATTCCTAGATTCGTGGACACAGATGAGTCAGACACTGGGGCCTCGTTGTCTCCTCCAGAATAGTCTCCTTCATGCAGGGAAGGGGAATGGCTGCACGCTGGAGATACTGTCCAGGTGCCCAGGCCTCCAGCCCAGAGGGGTCTATCAGTGTCAGAATATAACCTCCCAGGGAAGGCTTCCGATTGGCTGTGCTTGGACCAATCAGCATCTGGATGCCAGTAATATTGTGATTGGCTGGTCTGGGTCACAGAGCTAGCCCATACTAAGAAGATGGAGTGTGCCCATTGGCTGCCCCACCAGGATTTCAGGCACACAGGTCCTGAAAAGAAAGGTGTGATTTCCCAAAGGAAGGTGGGAGAGTGAGCTAGTAGACAAAAACAACAGCCCTTCATTGACTTGTTCTTCAGGAGGGAAGTCAAAGGGTCCCACCTGGTGGGCTTCGGCCCCAGGAAGGGCTTCAGAGCCAGCAGAGCTCACTAATCTCCATCTGCCTCTTCTGTAGACCGCAGACCATGTTTCATAGACAATGCTGCCCAAGGAAGGGTTGGTGCTGCAGTTGAAACTGGAAAAGTCGGCGTTTGTGCTGCCTGTCACCACCAGACCCAATAAGCAGAGATGAGGATTGAATCTCTGTGGGCACTTTATTCAGATGCCCGCGATCTGAGAAGACGGTGGTTTGTACCCTAACAGACCGTCTTCCATTTCCTTTCAAGTCAGCCTTTTGCATAAGGAGGAAGTGTGGATAAGGGATTTGGAATTCAGGAAAGGGGTTAATCAGATAAAAGCTGCAGTCCGTGGACTTCCAAAACATCCTTTTCTCCACTGACTGGTGATTTTCTCTCCGGGTCCTGGGTCCTGTGTCCTGTGTCCTGTGGCCTGGATGATGTTCTTTTTTTAAAGTATATTTTATTGATTATGCTATTACAGTTGTCCCAATTTTGCCCCCTTTGCCCCCTCCACCCAGACCCCCCCTCACTCCAGTAATCCGCCCCCCTCTTAGTTCATGTCCATGGGTTGTGCATATAAGTTCTTTAGCTTCTCCATTTCCTATACTTTTCTTAACCTCCCCCTGTCTATTTTGTACCTACCAATTATGCTTCATAATCCCTGCACTTTTTCTCCCAATCTCCCCTTTCCCTCCCCACTGATAACCCTCCACGTGATCTCCATTTCTATGATTCTGCTCCGGTTCTAGTTGTTTGCTTAGCTTCTTTTTGTTTTTGCTTTTTAGATTCAGTCATTGATAGTTGTGAGTTTGTGGTCATTTTAATGTTCATAGTTTTGATCTTTTTCTTTTTCTTAAATAAGTCCCTTTAACATTTCATATAATAAGGTTTTGATGATGATGAACTCCTTTAGCTTTGCCTTGTCTGGGAAGCACTTTATCTGCCCTTCAATTCTGAGTGATAACTTTGCTGGATAAAGTAATCTTGAGTCCTTACTTTTTATCACTTTGAATACTTCTTGCCAGTCCCTGCTTGCCTGCAAAGTTTCTTTTGAAAAACCCACTGATAGTCTTATGGGAACTCCTTGGTAGGTAACTCTCTGCTTTTCTCTCGCTTCTTTTAAGATTCTCTATTTTTAACCTTTGGCATTTTAATTATGATGTGTCTTGGTGTGGTCCTCTTTGGGTCCAACTTGTTTGGGAATCTGTGCTCCCTGGACTTGTATGTCCTTTGACAAATTAGAGAAGTTTTCTTTCATTATTTTTTCAAATAAGTTTTCAATTTCTTGCTCTTCCTCTTCTCCTTCTGGCATTCCTATGATTCATCTGTTGGCACTTTTGGAGATGTCCCAGAGTCTTTTTATTCTCTCCTCTTTTTTTCAAATTCTTGTTTCTTCATCCGTCTGGCTGACTGTTTTTTGATTCCTTATGTTCCAGATCGTTGATTTGAACTCCGGCTTCCTTCCCTTCACTGTTGGTTCCCTCTGAGTTTTTCTTTATTTCACTTAGTGCAACCTTCATTTCTTCCCTTATGCTTTTGCTGTACTCAGTGAGTTCTCTGAGCATCCTTATCACCGGTCTTTTGAACTCTGCATCTGATAGGTTGGTTATCTCCATTTCACTTAGTTCTTTTTCAGGGGTTTTGTTCTGTTCTTTCATTTGGGCCATATTTCTTTGTCTCCTTGATTTGGCAGCCTCCCAGGGTTTGTTTCTGTGTATTCGGTAGAGCTGCTTTGATTCCCTCTGTTAGTGTACCTGTGAAGTTGCATGGGGGTGGGGGAGCCTTAGGTATTTGTGAGGGCGGGAAAACCCACTTTGCTGTTTTGTGGCTCTGTATGTGGGGGAGGGAGTGGAGAGGGGACAATGATGCTGAAGCTTGCTCAGCACTTGACCCTTTTCCAGTCACTTCACCCCCTTCCTGTATGTGACTGAAACCCCTCTAGCTGCTGCCCTGGTGGTGGTTCCCAGAGTGGGTGGGTTTGTGTTCATTCCAGGACCCTGCAGGCCCTTTAAATGCACTTTTCTGAGAGACTGGCAGTTTCTTCCACCACCCCAACCCCCACTGATTTTTATAGCCAGAAGTTATGAGGCTTTATTTTCCAGTCACTGGAAGCCTGGGTTGTATGGTCTGGCCTGTAGCTAGGATCGCTCACTCTCCAAGTGTTGCTCCTGATTTTATCTACCACTCACGAATGTGGGACCACTCATTCCGCCAGCTGCCCCACCTCACTGCTGCTGCACCGCATCTTCTCCACCCCAGCTCCCCAGCTCTGCCCCACATGTCCATCTGGATGAATATGGCTTCTCTAAATCCTTGGTTGTTGGACTTCTATGCAGTTCAACTTTCTGACAGTTCTGGGTGTTTTTTGTTTTGAAGTTAGTTGTGATCCTTCTTATGGCTGAGCAAGGAGGTGAAGCATGTCTACCTACGCCTCCATCTTGACCGGAAGTCCCTTGGTGATTTTCTTTATCTGTGTCCTGGGTGGTGGGATGTCTCTCCCTAGGACACAGTGGCTCAGATATCATCTTGACTGCTGATGGTCTCTTCTGGAGCACAAAGGTCAATCGCTGTGGCCTCCTGGAGTCAGGGCGGGCCATACCTTTAGTACCTGAAACAATCGCTTTTCATGTGCATTAACTACTAGGCGTATGAACTATTACCTGAAACTAAACTTTTCCAACTCTAGAGTTCCCCGTCACAGTGATGACTACAGTACAAATCTGACCTCAAAGATCACTTCAAGGACAGTCCCGGTTTACGTTTTTCTTTTCCCCTTAACCACGCATTTCCTCAGACTCACTCCCTGAGGTCAGGAACCAGCGGTGAGGTGGAGCCGCTTCCTTCTCTCTCTGAGCCTCCTCTGAAGTCAGACAATTATATGGCGGAAGACCTGGGTCTCTGCTCCACAGGAAATGCCAAGGAGGGCGAGCTGGAGGAAGTGCACGGGGCTTTGGACGCCACAGCTCCTGTTTGCTCGGAGATGTAGAGATGTGAGGGCAGCACTTTTGTGGGCTTTGAAAAAAGGTACACTAAAAATAAGAGACTGAAATATACAATAAAGGGCCCTGGCTGGTGTAGCTCAGTGGATTGAGCGCGGGCTGGGAACCAAAGGGTCCTGGTTCGATTCCCAGTCAGGGCACATGCCTGGGTTGCAGGCCAGGTCCCCAGTGAGGGCCATGTGAGGAGCAACCATACATTGCTGTTTCTCTCCCTGTCTGTCTCCCTCCCTTCCCCTCTCTCTAAAAATAAATAAATAAAATCTTTAAAAATAAAAAAATATATATATACAATAAAGGTACAATTGCAGGTGGAGCTGGGTGAAGTTTTACACATATCTCCACCTTTGTAACCATTCCCCAGGCCAAGATATCAACCATTTCAAACACCTGGGGGCCACCTCCAGGGGCCCAGCCAGTGCTGTCTTGTACACTCAGCTCTGCACAGGCCCCCAGGGCTGCATTTCCCACAGGCCTTCAGGCCAGGCCCACGGGGAGCACCCCACCCCCTCTCCAGTCTCCCTCATTCCTGCGAGGCAGGGGGCCCCACCCGTTTTACAGGCGAAGAATGTGCCTGGAGCTCAGGGAAAACGAACGCCCCCCGTTTCTATCAGCAGAAACAGCGCAGCACGAGCGCTGGCTGAGTGAGGCTTCAGGGACCCTCTTGGCCGAAGGTCCGAGAAGGGTTTGTCCTCCTGGCCAGACCCTGGCTCAGCCGGTTGATTTCAGTAGCCAGTGAGGCAAAGATTCCTGCCAGGAAGTCACACACATAAAGTCAGACGGGCCTCCCTAAAGCCCCTCTTGTTTTGGGCCTCAGATACCAGCAGTTGGCAATCCAGTCTTCGCCCACCCTGGTTTTCCCATGGGGAGGTGTTTCTGCTGGGGAGGTGTTCATCTCGTTGTTTCAGAAGACCAAGCAGGGCTGCACATGCCTCCTTCGCAAAGGAGGGATCGACACCCAGGGTCCCTCTCTGGCTGTCTCTGGTCCACTGTTCTTTGTGGGGGCGGGGGGCACAAAAGACCCACAACTGAACTTTTTGAGCCACAAGGAAGTCAGCCACCTCCAGCGGTCCCCTGAGGTAGGGGCACAGGATGCTGGCATCCTCTGTTCTCAGACAGAAACCTCCCAGAAGCCAGTTCACACAGTTCCACCCAGCACCCAGTCAGAGATAAACCTGATTTCAGGACAGTCATGGCTTTCTAGTCCAGTCCCTGGCCGTGACCCAGCGGTATCTCTGGGAGCTGGGGCCACCCTGTCTGGCAGCACCACGCTCCGGAAACATGGGTGTCCATTTGCGAGTGACGCTTTTGTTTCTTTTCTTCTTTCTTTCTTTCTTTCTTTCTTTCTTTCTTTCTTTCTTTCTTTCTTTCCTTTCTTTCTTTCTTTCCTCCCTCCCTCCCTTCCTCCTTCCTTCCTTCCTTCCTTCCTTTCGCCAATGAATCTTTTGTCCAGATAAAGGAGGATTTGGCATATTGCAAGAGGACAAGAAGCAGTAAGGGCAGGGGTTTCCAAGAGTCTCCCTCCCAGCAGACCTGCTAGGCAGGAATGACTGTCCCCACTTTGAGGAATCTGAGGCTCACGGGCTCAGCGGGTGGAGGGCCCAGGACGTGCCAGGTGCTTCACAATTAGATGGGACTTTCTCAGTCCTCTCACCTGCTCTGGGGAGTCACCGACTGCCAGCTGCGTTCTACAGCTGAGAAAACAGGCCCAGAGAGGGAAACTGCTTGTCTGAGCCACACAGCTGCCACTGAAAGCCGGCCCCAGGATTCCCTGCCTGCTGAGTCTGGCTCCAGAGCACATGGCCAGTGTCTTTGTCCTCTGACCAGCCATTGCCTTGGTCTTTGCTACTTTGGGACACAGGCCGGACTGACTGCTGTCCCCTCAGGCAGGCCCAAGCTAGAGCTTTCCCTCTCCCCCACCTCCCCAGGGCACCCTTGGCGAAGCAAGCAGTGTCGGCAAAACTAGAGAGACAAGATCCCTGCCTTTGCCGAGGTCCTACCCCAAACCTGGGGAAGGGGCTAAGGAGAAGGGGGGCTCAGGGCACAGGCTGCTGACGTGGTCTGTGGGAGAGCTGGCGGGCCTCTGGGGACGTCCCCACACAAAGCAACTCCCTGGAGCCTCTCGGGCAAGTACAGCGATGCTCGAGAAAAGCTGGAAGTGTGGGCCTGTTCCCTGTGGCTGTTCCAGTGAATGACCACGAATTTATTACCTGGAGGCCAGTTCTGGAGGCCGGAAGTCCAAAATCAACCCCAGCGGGCTAAAGTCAAGGTGTCCGCAAGACCAGTTCCTCCTGGAAGCTCTGAGAAGAGTGCGTTCCCTAGTCTTTCACAGCCTCTGGGAGCCGCCTGCGTGCTCCGGCTACCTCCCCTCCCTCTTCAAAGCGAGCGGCAGAGCACCGTTCCTCCTCCTTCATCTCCTCTCCCTCTCATCTGCCAACATAAAAGATACCCGAGCCTGCGGAGAATTTTCCTCAGAGTTTATTTGAGCCAAACTGATGGCATGGGCTGAGCAGCAAGATCTCAAATGCTCCAGAGAAGCACAGTTTCTGCAGCTGCTTCTGTGCACTTGGCATGAAGGAGGGGACCTACGGGAGAAAGCACGGTGGGGGCTGGGGTTCAGGACGCTGCCAGGACTGTGACCCGCGGAGGTGGCCACTGTTCATTTCAGAGGCGTGCTGACCTGCGCGCACAGACACGAAAGGACGGAGCTTGCTCGAGGCAACCATAAACCTTTTACTAAAAAGTGATACGCCTGCCCTGACTGGTGTGGCTCAGTGGGTTGGGTATCATTGTGCAAAGCAAAAAAGGTCGCTGGTTGATTCCCAGTCAAGGCACATGCCTGGGATTTGGGTTCGGTTCCTGGTCAGGGTGTGTACCAGAGGGAACGGATCAAGGATTCTCTCTCACATCCCCGTCTCTGTCCCTCTGTTTTTCCCTCCCTTCCCTCTCTCTAATTATTTAAAAAAAAAAAAAAAAAGCTAAAGGCCTTGGGTGTGACTACCCACCACAACCTGCCCAGTTAGGGATTTATGATCAGATCACCCTGTGAGGTGACCTTCCACAGAACCCCCTTTTTTGTCCACAAATTTTCCTGCCTCCCTCTTAGGAAAACCTCTACGATTAAATCGGATTCACCACATAATCCAGGGTAATCTCCGCTCTGCAAAGTCCCTTTTGACATGTTGGATAACACAGTCACCCACTCTGGGGACGCGGACATCTTTGGGGGCCACTATGCAGCCAACTGCAAAGAGCAAAGGCGCAGCCATGGGGTGTGGCTGTGGCTCAGGGGTCTGGGCTGAGCTGGGGGCAGATGGCTCAGTTCTCGTGCCCAACACCTGCCCTGACTCGCGGGGAGGTGAGCACAGGTGAGCAACATCTACTGCTTGCAGAGGTCCTGCCGGCGCTGCGCTTTGTCACACCCCGAGATGGAAGGCACAGCCACACACACACACACACACACACACACACACACACACACACACACACACACGGCTTTACAGAGGAGGGATGTCCCAGAGAAAACCACGGGCCCAATATGGCGTCACTCGCGCTAAAAGCCCGTGATGCCAAAACTAGATCTACTACCTGAAGGAATCGCAGTGTAAACCTCTCTCGGGACCATAATCCTAATCAACCAAACTGCAACGCCTGGCCCAGCACCCTCACCTGCATGTGGGCCCCTCCACCCCCTTCTCACCCCCCCATGGAAAGGAGAGACAATCTCATGATAAAAATCCTTCCCTTTCTCTTCCCCCCAAAGAAATCTGGGCTTCAAAAAATCCTTTCTTGTCTTTCCCATTTAGCTCCCTTGCCCACCCCGCCTTCTTCCTATAAACATCTTCAATTTTGTGCAACCCCTTTTAGCTGCTAGATGGGCTGACGCCCAATTCACGGGTCCCTCAATAAAGCCAATTCGATATTCAAATTTCCTCAGCTGAATTTTTTAAAAACAGGAAACAGATTAGAAAGTGGGTAAGGATTTTCCGGGGAGAGATGGACCGGGACACCCGCAGGCTCCTTGCTCTCCCAAGCGCCTGGGGTCAGAAGCGTCTTCTGCAGCGGCTGCGAGTGGGCGGGTGCTGAGCGCAGAGGGGCCTCCTCGCCGCTCTCCCCGCCTCCCGGCCACTCTAGAAACTGCAACGGGCACAGCCGCACGCCTGCCGCGCGCGTCCTCCCCGGAGCTCCCGCGTCGAGATGCCTCCCCCGGCCCTGGCGCTGGTCAGCGGCCAGGTGCTCCCGGCCTTCCTGCTCTGCGGCACCCTGCTCATCATCAAGATGTACGTGGTGGCGGTCATCACCGGCCAAGTCCGGTTGCGGAAGAAGGTACGTGCCGCCCTCGGGGATTCCTGCCCTGGCTCCGCGCGCGCGCTTCCCCTCTCGCTGCCAAGGTGGTTTCAGCGCCAGGATGCGCCGAGTGTCCGGGACTGGGGGGCCCAGGGCCTTGCCCAGTCCTCAGGGATGGCACCTCTGTGGCCTGGGTTTCAGCAGGGCCCGCACCTCCCTATGCTCTGTTTGAAGAGATTTACTCACTCGCTGTGCCACCAGCTAACTTGTAGGCACGACGAGACTCGACGAGAGCGGCTAGGCTCTTCAGACTCGGGCCCAGGGTGGAGCGAGAGAGAGAGCAGGAACGCTCCTCGGACCTGGCAGCCTCCCAGCACAGGAGATCAGAGGTTTGGGTGGAGTGGGAACCAGCGAAACAGGACCTGAGAGCTTCCAGTGGAAATTCCCAGCTCGCTCGCCGGGTCACTTACAAACTGGCCACAGCCTCTGGAGGTCAGGCTGCCTCTCAGCTGAGCTCCACTGGAGCTTTTTGGGAGGAATTTATCCCTCCAGTCCGAGTGCCTGAGCCCCCAAGCCCCCAAGCCAAAACAACAATAAAGTGGCTGAGCTCTGAGCCAGGGCAAGCCAGTGGGAGCGGGAAGCCGCCCACACTGGGCAGTGGGAGGGAGTGGAGAAGGGGGGAGGGCAAGCTTGTTAGGAGCAGAGAGGCCCAGGGGGCACCCGCTGGTATTTCAGTAGAGGAATCGTTCCGGAAAATGTGCCCCTTTGTCGAGTTCAAAGGCAAGGTGGGGCTGGCTCTGGCATCCTCAGAGGGTCCAGGGTAGGCACTGCGGAGGGGGCTCAGCCACCGGCGGAAGGCAGGGCAGCTCACCAGGTGCAGTTACTCCTGGAGGTGCTGGCATCCCGTGCACCTGGCCTCCTCCTCACCGTGGCACATCCCAGGCTGCCAGGTACATGCACCCAGCGGGGACAGACGCTCCCACCCACCAAGTCCCTTCTGAGAGCTGAGCAGTAATAATCCCCACCAGGGTCATGGGGTAGGAGGGAGGGGCTGTAGTCGCCTTTTTGCCAGGTAAGGAGTCTGGGCTGCAGAGGAAACACTCATTACTTTGAAGGACGCACAGCGGGGTTTGAACCCAGGTGTCCAGCTGCAGGGTTCACACCCTGATGCAGGGGGTGGGGCCCCGACAGGGAGGTGCAGGGGCCCAGAGTTTTTCTTTCACTTGTGAATTCGGGGAGGCAAGGAGACAGGTCTGTCTGAGTGCCTTTCGGCCTGGCCAGAAGGGAGTGGCAGAAGGCAGTCCCCCCTCAGACTGACCTAGTTCACCAATCTCTCTCTCATTTCTGCTGGGGGAGGTGACAGGGAGGTGACAGATGCAGGTGCTGGCTCCTCCACCCACCAGCCTTGGGACCTGAGCCAGTCTGGGACCTTGGTTTCCTCTGCTGGACGCTGGATGGTGGTCGCAGTGCCAGGAGGATTTGGTGCTGGTTCTCCTTACTAGTGATCCCTCCATGGATCCCTCCATGGATCCCTCCATGGGCATGCCCCTGGGGTCTGCCGTGTGCCCTGGTTTCTGACCTCGGGCCTCTTCCGTCCGCCCCGCTGCTGGCCCCTGCTTGGGCTGACTTGTATTCCAGTTGTCTTCAGGGTGACCAAGCCCATGGACCGTGAGCTCCACAGGCAGCTGCCTGCTCAATGCCGAGACCCCTTACAGGGTGTCACGAGTCCACAGACTGTGCAGAGCCATCAGGATTGGTGATTCCATGACTTAGGGCCAGTGGAGGGAAGAATTCTGGGTGGGGGGGCTCTGATCCTGAGACAAGCATCAAGCATGGGCTCCATTTACCTCTGGGGGAGGGCACAGGGGCAGGCCCACCAGGCAGGACAAACCAGTGCCTGGGGACAGGTGTCACGAAGGCTTGTAGGTCAGAAGCAAGAGGATTTGCCATTTGGGTAGGCAATTCAGAAGACCTGGTGCCGAGGCTGGGTTTGCTGTGAGCTGAGCGGGAGCGATGGGCGCGGGCCTCTGAGTACCTGAGTGTGACCTTAAGTCTTTGCTTTCCGTCGACAATTCCTTCTGTGCCCCTGTTGATCTGACCCCAGGGCCTTTGCACATGCTCTTCCTCTGCCTGGATTGCTGTTGCCCCAGTCCTCCCTCCATCCGGTTAATGCTGATGCAACCTTCAAGCCTCAGCTTTCCTGTCACTGCCCCAGAGAAGCCTTCTCTGGTCCGCAGCCTCGTCCAGCTCTTCTCAAGGCCAACCCTGTCTTCTCTTGCTTAACACGCACCCCCTGGGCTTTCCTGGTTTATTGGACTGGGAGCTCCACAACAGCAGGGACAGGAGAGCCTTCGCGTTGGCGTGTTCGGCCAGCTATAACAAAATACCATAGCCCGGGCAGTTTACAAACAACAGAAATTTATTTCTCACAGCTCGGGAGCCTGGCAATCCAGGGCCAAGCCCCTGGCAGACGCTGGGTCCGGTGCAGGCCTGCTTTCTCATTCTTAGACAGCCATATTCTCGCTGTGTGCTCACCTGGCAGGAGGGGTTAGGGACCTGTCTGGGGTCTTTTTTTATAAGGGCACAAATGTTGGGTTTCGACGTTTGAATACCTGCAGGGGACACCGGCATCCGGTCCGTGGCAGCCTTGTTCACCGGGAGTCCCCGGCGCTTGGCACGCAGAGGGAGGTCATGTGGACGTGACCGGGCTACCCATCCACGAACGGTAATTCTCAGCTGGTATGTTTCAGGCGTTTGCCAACCCCGAGGACGCCCTGAGACACGGAGGCCTCCAGTACTGCCGGAGCGACCCGGACGTGGACCGCTGCCTCCGGCAAGTACCACTGGGCCTGCGCCTGTCCCTCTTCTGAGCGCTGGGGCGTGGAGGGCTCCCGGGGGCCGGGGTCTTCTGCCTTCCTGCCCTCCTCAGACCGCCCCGCCTTATCCATTGGTTTGGTTTCTAACTGTGGAAGAGGGATACACGGCTGATGGCCTGGGATTACGAAGTTAGAGAAGGCTGCCCAGCGGGCGGTCTCTCTGCCCGCGCTGACCCCTGCGTCTCGGCCGGTCCTGCTCCCCGGAGCAGACGCTGGCCCAGGGTCCTCTGTCCGTCCACACACAGGTGTGCACTTTGTCCCACGGACCCTCCACCAGCAGCCTCTGCTTGCTGGTCTGCGCTGTGTGTTTTCTCACAGCAGAGATCATTTTACCTCGGCTCCTAGAGCGCTGTCCTTCACCGTGGGGGGGGCGGGAGTATCTCTGCCGTCGCCCTGTGGGTAGGTGACCCTTGACTTACCTGAGTCCCCTCTGACGGGCACCGAGGCCACTCTTCCTCTCTGCTGCGGACAGAGTGCACGAATCCTCACATTGGCCTCGGCACATGCGGGCAAAACCACGGGATGCAATCAAGTGGCAGGAAGCAGCTGCGGGCCTCCGCCCGGCACCGGCCACCTTGGCACCCCGCTTCTGGGCGGGCACGCTGCCAAGGCGACAGGTGGAAATTTATGTCACATCCTAGTGTGGTTTGCATTTCTTTTATTCTGAGAGAAGTTGGACATCTTTTCCTACGCTTAGCATCCCCCCAGTCGATCAAAAACAAGATTTCTCTTATAAAAATCAGAACCACTCAGTGCAGACCACGTGGGTGGCGTGGGCATCAGAGAGCCGAAGAAAGGGAAACCCCTTTCGATTCCAACCCTTGTTCACACTCTCTTCTGTCTCTTCTTTGTCTTCTCGGCCTAAATACTTTTTATATTTCCTTATCAACGTAAGCATGCGTTGTATATCCAGTTTGGGGGGGTTCTGATAGTTTTCAGTCAGCATTGTCTCATGAGCTTTTTCCACGTCAGTAAATATTATCAAAAATGACTCTTTAAAGCCCTGGCTGGTGTAGCTCAGTGGATTGAGCGCAGGCTGGGAACCAAGCGGTCCCAGTTTGATTCCCAGTTGGGGCACATGCCTGGGTTGCGGGCCAGGTCCCCAGTGAGGGCCATGTGAGAGGCAACCATACGTTGCTGTTTCTCTCCCTCCCTTCCCCTCTCTCTAAAAATAAATAAAAATAAAATCTTTAAAAAAAAAAAAGATTCTTTAAAAATGGCCACGTAAAAATCCCATCTGAGACTAAGGGTTAATTTCCTGTCACCAGGTCCCAGTGTGGCACTTCTGGGCAGGTTCCTCTCCGGGGGCTGGCGAGTGGGGCTGGCACTCCCGGGGTGGGGGCTGTCCTCGGGGGTCATGGAGAGTCGGGAGGGTGGGCAGCTGGACGGGAGTGAGACAGGAGGCAGACCCTCACGTGGGGTTCCTGCATCACGGGCAGAAGTGGGTGTGACACTGTAGTCTAAATTGTGGAGCGTGTTTTCTTAAAAGAAAGCCTGTGTTTTTAATTTTTGATTTTTATTTTCGTGGCCACTACAAAAAACATACACGCTTTTTACCTATTAAAAGGCTTTTACCTGTTACAGAAATGTGAATGTAAGAAGTGAAATTCTTTGCTATTTCACCTTTTCTAATATAACTGCAGTATTCGGTCCTTCATAGGAGGCCCGTCCGGCTACCCATCATCCAGTTAGCATTTAATGAGCACCTACTATGTGCAAGACACTTTACTAAGACCTAGTTGTGCTTCAGTGAACCAAAGCCTTACCCACACTTGAATCCATACTGGGGACCCTTCTCCCACCCCCACCCTGGGTCAGCCTGACTCCCTGGGCAGTGGTGGGCATGAGCCGCCCAGACCGGACGGCCCGAGGCAGCACGCAGCAGCCACCGGCAGGATGTTCGACTCCCCCCAGGGCCCCGGGGCTCTCTGTGGCCAAGCTTACTCGAGGCACAGGAGTGATTACATGGGCTTACGAACACTTGGTTTATTTTTTCTGGTGGTATCCATGCCAGTGAGAGACATTTCCACCCACCCAATTCAGGGTTTTTTTAAATTGATACGAGAGAGAGACACACACATCATTTGTTGTTGATGGCTGTTCTACTCATTGGTGCGCTCGTTGTTTGATTCTTGTACGTGCTCTGACTGGGGATCAAACCTGCAACCTTGGTGTATTGGGACGACAGTCTAACCAACTGAGCTACTTGGCCAGGGTCAGCTTTTTCTTCCGATCACAACTACCCACCACCTGTAATAGAAGTGACATTGAAATGCTTGAGATTCAGCACTTTTTGAGTACCTCTTATCTACCAGTGTCATATCTATTTGGTGACTATTTATTGGGTGCCTACCGTGCCAGACCTGGGGTTCCTGGTCCCCTGGGCTCCTCCTCCTGACTTCACGCAAAGTCACGAATCTTGAGGGTGCAGAGCTCAGAAGCACGCATCCGGGCACCAGCTCCTAGAGAACCGGCTGGAACCCGGTCCAGAGGAAAAGACGCCCTGGAAGGGAACGCTGGTTAAATATTAGACCAGCGTGTACAGGACGATCTGGTCCCCCTTCTGCACAAACAGGAAAGCCCTCAGGTCTTGGAGTGTAAATCTGCCTTGCAGATGAGCGCCTGCCGGAGCCCAAATGTGAACCCAGCTCAGCAAGTCAGGAGCCAGCCCTCCAGGAAAAGGATGAAACCCACCTTCTTTCTTAGGCTGCCCACCCAAGTGCCTGGCATTGTGTATTTTGGCCAAATCTGAGTCTGTGTGTATGAACCTGCAGCGAGGGTGAAACCGGAAAAGCTGACGTTCGTGCTGAAGCAGAGACGGAGATTGAATCTCTGGGCACTTTATTCAGATGCCGGAGATCTGAGAAGACGGTAGTTTATACCCTAACAGACCGTCTTCCATTTCCTTTCAAACCAGCCTTTTTCATAAGGAGGAAGAAGTATGGGTAAGGGATTTGGAATTCAGGAAAGGGGTTAATCAGATAAAAGCTGCAGCCCGTGGATTTCCAGCAGGCGGGAGAAAGGGAGAGAAACAGCAATCGGTTGTTATACCCCCAGCTGGGGGCCTGGTCTGCAACCCAAGCATGTGCCCTGAGTGGGAATCGAACCAGCGACCTTTTAGTCCGCAGGCCGGCACTCAGCCCACTGAGCCACACCAGCCAGGGCTAGATTCCAAGTGAGATCATAGGATATTTGTCTTTCCCTGACTGACTGACTTCATTTAGCATAATAGTCTCAGTTCCATCTAAGCACTTGAAAGGCACCGAGCCCCTGGGCTCTCCCAGCAGCCTTTCGAGGAGGGAACTCTTATCTACAGAGGAAGAAACAGGTTTGCCAAGGCCAGGAAGCCGTCCTCTGCCTGAAGGCGACTTTACACTTTTTTACACCTGCCTTTAAAACTGAGCAGCCTTTCTGTGGTCTCCGCCCGTGTTCCAGGAAATCGCCAGTGTAAGGGTATCAGGGCAGGGGAAGCGGAGAGACCTGCCTGCTGCCAGCTTTGTCTCTGGGGTAACCAGGTCCCTCTCCCACCTCCCCCGATGCGGCGAGGCGCAGCAAGCGTTGCGCCCTCTGTCTGAGGGGGCGGAGTTGTCCTGATGCTGCTGCAGGAAGCCTGCAAGTTCAGTCTAGCGGGACTTGCTTCGGATGACTTCTACGTTAAACAAGCAGTGGTTATTGGAATGACACATTTTACCCAAGCGTCTCTCGGGTACGTGACTCTGTCCTGTCTCTCCATCCAGATCCTGGGGTGGGGAGGAAGGGAATGTGTTTTCTTGCATCATCCCTAATTTCCCCACTTCTCCCTGTCTGGGGCAGTGCTGTGGTTTGGGCACAGCAGAGGGCAGAGGGAGGACCTGGCCTGACCCTGGGGGCTGAGCGTCAGAGCTCTAGGCATTTCTCAGGTCCCAGCCACCTCTCCTTTCTCACAGTGGGGCAGGGGGCGCTCTGAGTCTTCTGGCCCTAAGGGCTGACGCCAGGAGGCGGGGCTCAGCTCCCCCTGCTTGGCTTCCTGCAAGAGCCCCTCCCTACCTCCTGGGGCCCATGCCTGCCGTGACTGGCATCTCCCTTATCTTCTTCCCCTCACCTGCGCTTTGGGGTTTGGCCAACTAGTCTCTTAACTGCTTTCTATAAAAAGACTCACTCTTAAAATACAAATAGATACTTTAAGGAAAAGTAAATGATTGGGTTTCATAGCCTAGTTATGGTTTTCCTGAAGCTTTTAGATAAAACTATGTAGCTATGACAAAAATGACCTACTTACCTAAAAGTTTCAGGACAAGTGTAACCAGCCTGAAACCCATTCATTCATTCATTCACTTTTCCTTAAAGAATGTGGGTCCCAGAACCAAGGATGCCTGAAACATCGCTGAAGGCAAAAATAGCAAAACTGGCCCTGGCTGGTGTAGCTCAGTGGATTGAGCGCGGGCTGGGAACCAAGCGGTCCCGGTTCGATTCCCAGTCAGGGCACATGCCTGGGTTGCGGGCCAGGTCCCCGTGAGGGCCATGTGAGAGGCAACCATACATTGCTGTTTCTCTCCCTCTCTTTCTCCCTCCCTTCCCCTCTCTCTAAAAATAAATAAATTAAAAAAAAAAATAGCAAAACTGAAGCTGCCCTGTCTCGGGCACGTCCCGAGAGGGCAGGGTCCTCGGAAAAGGGGACTCTGCCGGAGAACTAGCAGGCAGCAGGCAAAGAGGGAGACCGACTAGGAGACAGACCGACTTCTTGAAAGAAGCACTAGGCAGGAGTCTACAGGTGCTGAGCAGGACGTCACTCCTTCATACACGTAACACACACACTTGACAGGAACCCTCCCCCACCTCGTGGGTGGACAGACCACATTCTGGAACACACTGACCTGACCTAAAACAGGCTTTCCAAATGTGTCCCTCTAAGAGCGAGCAGGTGGGGATGCTGGCGTCCCAGCGCCATTCCCCCGGGGCAGGGCAGTTTTAGAGGGATCCTTGCCTCCGCCTTCCTGTAGCTCACCGGTGAGGCAAGGGACTTGCTTGATGGGAGAACTGGAGTAGCCCCGGCACCTGTTTCCTCTCTCTCCCTCTTCCCTATGGCCAGGACCCGGCCAAGGCCTCCTGTCTCTGGTCTGGGAGGCACCAGCCCCCGCCCCCCTCACTGGCTGACACCTGCCCAGCTGGAGACTTACTTTCCATGTGGCCGGGTCCCGAGGTCGAGATTCCGGAGAAGAGGAGAAGGAAGGCTCACCTGGGCTCCAAGACATAGGGACAGAGACACCGGCCGCTGTGTCCTGAGTTTGACCTAAGAAAGACCCAGGCCCCCCTGGGTTTACGGGAGCTTTTGCGCACTCGGGCTGAATTTCGGACTCCTCACCTTGCTTCTCAGGCCCCTCCCCACTCTTCTCCAGCCTTACTTTCCCTCCTGCACCCAACTCCAGCCACTCGGGTCACTGTTCTAGGCCTCAGACACCCTGTGCTTCTCCCCACCTCAGAGCCTGCGCGTGTGCCAAGCCTCCCCGGGAAGGCTCTCCCCCTGCGTGGATGCCCCGCATTCCCACAGCATCCTTCGAGCTTCTGTGCAGGCCTCTCCTCCCTGCCACACCCACCCTGCGAGACCCCTCCAGCACTGGATTGCGGGGAGCTCCGGATCCTCTTCCCCCCCTGCCCGGCCCAGCCCCTTTCTGTCAGGCCACATACCAGAGCCCTTGCCTAAGGCTCTGCAGCAGGTCACCGCCCAGGGGTGCTGGGCGGGGCTGCGGTGACAGGCATTCCAGCTGGAAGAAAGGCCGGGAGAAGGGGCTTCTGCTCCAGCGGAGTCCCTGCGCCTCACACGTGTGGCCTCTCCTGAGGGGAGCTCATGGCCCCCGCACCGGGCTCCTGTTTCTGTGAGCTTCCAACGTGCCCTCTATGGCTTTCGTCACTTGCTCAGTGTCTAATTTATGGGACTCGACCTGTCCACCCCCCCATCAAGAAAGCTGCCCATCAGCAAGAGTCATGGAAAATATGAACCGACTCTTAGCTGAAGTGGGCGTGTTTTCCTTGTTGGTCATTTATTTACAGCAGGGTTATTCGCAGGCCTCCCCGCGCCCTTCCCCCTCCCACCCCACATCGCACGCTTGGCTGTTTTAAACAAAAAAAGCAGCAGGACAGCACGGGTGTCGCCAGGGTGTCGCCAGGGTCCGGCAGCTGGCCGGTTCCAGTGAGGGCAGCTGTTCTGCTGTGTTGACCCCTGAGAGGGGGAGGGGCTCGCTTCTGGTTGGGGCCGGAGTTAGACACAGGCGTGGATGTCCCAGGCAGGCTCCTGGGCTCTAGCCCATTCCACCCGGGAAGGCCCAGGAACCTGCATTTGGAAAGAGGGCAGCCTCGGAGAAGCCTGGCCTTGCTGGTGAAGAGCGTGAACTTCAGTCAGATCCAGGTCCACCCAGCCCTCACTCAGCCCCTTGGAGCCCCACTTTGCTCACTTGGGGTCCAAGGCTAAAGGACGAGTTTGGGGAGACTGGCAGGGACCAGTCCTGGTGAGCCCTAGGCCTTGGTAAGATGACCCCGACCAGCCGCCCACAGCTCCTAGCCTGGTGACAGGCAGTTTCCCCAGCTGCTGGCAGGGCCAGCTTGGGAGCAGCTGCCCCTCCCTCGTCTGGGTACCTCTTGTTCTGGCCACGAAGGGACTTGAGTCTGGCACCCTTGAGATGACCCCCTGCCCATGGCCCAGGGCCTTTCAGGGCAGAGGGCCCTAGCTTCTGTGACATTCTCAAAGCTGCTGCCTGGCTTACCGTCTGCCCTTGCCTTCCCAGAGCCCACAGGAACGACATGGAGAACATCTACCCCTTCCTCTTCCTGGGCTTCGTCTACTCCTTCCTGGAGCCCAACCCTTTCGTGGCCCGGATGCACTTCCTCCTCGTCTTCCTGGGCCGAATGGTGCACACCGTAGCCTACCTGGGGAAGCTGCGGGCGCCCACCCGCTCCCTGGCCTACACGGTGGCCCAGATCCCCTGCGCATCCATGGCCCTGCAGATCGTCTGGGAGGCAGCCCGCCACCTGTGACCAGCCGCTGACGCCTCGGCCGCCAGACCCCTGGCCACCAGCCACTGGGCCGGGCCATACTTGGGGAACTGGGCTTCTTTTCAAGATTGGGATAGGCCCCAGGGCCTGGTTTCCTAGCAACCTGCTGAGTGTGGGCTCCTGGCCCAGCTGGCCTGTGTGTGCACACATGGGCACACACGTGTGCATGCATGCCCCTTGGATTCCTGGGAGAAGTGGCCGATTGGAACCGTTTAGAGATGAGTTGTCAGGGTCAAGAGACAGTCCCTCCACTCGGGTGACAGCAGCGAAGACATCACCCTGTTTCTTCCCGCCTAAGAAGAGGGAGAGCACTCAGACTCAGCCCGGGTCCCTGCAGCTGCGGACCTCTGGGTCCAGGGCTACAATAAATGCAGATTCTCAGGCCACCCGCGGAGGCTCTGGTTTGGCCAGTCTGGAGGGGAACCTGGGCGTCCGCATGCTGAGCAAGCTGCCCCGTTAGTCCCAGCCACGGTCAGGCCCGGGAGCCCCTGCCAGTTCCCTGGAGAGGCCCAGCGCCAGCCAGGGTGTGGTTTTGTGGTTTCTCTGGAGGTGGGAGTTTGGTGAGGTGGGGTGCAGTTTCACTCCTTTGGGTCCTGGTGACACCTCCGTGTGCCCCCCCCACCCCGTTTCTTTGCCGCATCTCGTTCCCCTTGGAGCAGGTGCTGATGGGAAGGGCGGAGGTGAGATTGCCCTTCTCTCCCTGAGCTGTCAGTCGCTGCTCAGAGCTGTAGTGGATGACCATGAGCTTTGAATGACCGACCACTTAAAGAAGCTTCTGGCTCCTTCCATCTCTGCCAGTTTTGAAAATCGCCAGCATGCACCCCCATGGGGAATTGGGGCTCTCCTAGACTTGTCCTGGGATGTGTGTGGCCCTGTTCTAACCACTGCACATTACTCCCTCACTCTCCCTAAACCCCCTCCCAGTAATCCCGCCCTGTCTTGGCGTGTGGGCCTCCCACCACTGCGGCCTCTGAACTCCTGCCCCCCCCCCCCGGATTGATGGAGCGGGAGGGGGGGTTCACTGGAAATCCGGGTTAGCCCCTACCCTGCGGCGCTCCGACCTCGGGGCAGGAGCGGATGGCACTGCCCCCTGGTGGTGAGAGGAGCGTCCATTCTTGGGCTGCAGCGGCACACGAGCCCACGGAGCGCTAGGCCCAGCAACTAATGCCTGCTGTTTGCTGAACACCCGCTGGGCGCGGTGCTTGGAATTTCCCCCCTTACTCCTTCGGCCGGTCCCGGGAGAGAGGCGATGTAGATACAGGAGTAAGGCTCAGAGAAGCAGGCCTTGCGTGTGTTTTTACATTTCTATCGTTTTCCTCCTGGGGAAAGGGGCTGAGGGGGCGACGTGCCCAGCTGGGACCCCGACGAGGAGGGCATCCGATAGCACCGGACCGTGTGAAGCTGGGATCCCAGTGAAGGGGGCGGGGCCACAGGGATGCTGAGACCCTCGTGCACTGTGGCGCCATCACTCATTCCGCCGTGTGGTACCGCCTCGGATGCGGTGCCCAGCCTGAGGGCAGGGGCAGTTGGGGGACGCCAGGCAGTGACAACTCCAAGCGGTCAGCACCCTAATGGGGCAGGTGGCACAGCGGGGGTACAGGGAGGGTCCTCCAACCCCTGCTTGGGGTGAGGTGGAAACTCACCTGAGATGCAGGGTAAGTCACACTGGTTGGGGGATGAGCGGACTCCGGCCCCCTGGGGTCTTGCCCCTGAGAAGTGGTGGGAGGGGGGTAGGAGGGGAAGGAGGCCAAAGGGCCTGCAGCAGGGCTCGCTTAGGGCTTGGGGCTTGTTGAAGTTCAGAGCCTGGGAGAAGGGCCGAAAACTGGGGCTGGGAGAGCCCAGAGCCCAGGGTCAGGGCGCTGGGCTGTGAGTGGGGTCCCTCTCCTTCACACGCAGCCAGCTGAGTCCAGTGCTGTGGACCCTTTTGCACCCACCTCAGTACACATAACTAAAGAAGAAGCTGGAGACAGACGCTGGCTGGTGCGCCCTGCCCACCCAGCCACCCAGCCTCCCCAGCCTCCCATAGGGGCCTCTCCAAGGAAGCCCCGGAGGCTCCCTCCTTTCGTGAATTTCTTAGCTTGAGGCTTTCAAGAGCTTCCCTCCTGTGAGAGGGACTTGGAGGCACAGACAGAAGAGAGGGGACAAAGGGACCTGGTTTTCACAGTCCTGAGGGCAGGGACAGAACCTGGGATGCCCCAGGGAGGCAGAGCGCATTTCCCACATAAAATCCGGGGACCCTGTGGCTGCTGCGTGTGTGTCCCCAGGAGGTCACTGCTCTTGGGAATAGCCTTGCAGACTGGCCAGGGCAGTCACAGAAGAGGGAGTGCCTGTCGCAGCTGGTGGCACTCCAGGTGGGCTTCCCGGGAGAGGCAGGCTGGAGTTAAAACCTGAAAGGTGGGTGGGCTTGTCAAAAATTGTTAAGTACTCGCACTTGCGCCTCATGGTCAATGTCAAGCAAAGGTTTAAGGACCGCAGAAAAGCCCACCGAAGAACATGTAAACCTCCCGTACTCTCACCACGCAGAGGCTGCCCTGTGTCACACTTGTTCACACTCGGTGCCACGAGGACCTGTGTCACTGCAACAGCCTCCCAGTCAGATCCCCACGTGCATCCCTCCCCACCCCACCCCCGCCAGAGGCTTCCCCCTCAGACGGAGGCCCCAGCTCTCCTTCATCCGATCCGCTGTCGGCCTCTCCCTCCAGCACATGCGCTCCTGGGGGACAGGGGCGTGGGTCTGTGTTGTTCCCTGTGGCCATGTCCCCAGGTCTGGGGAGAGCACCTGGCTCCCAGGGCATCTCCATTCAGGGACTGAATGGTGTGTAACGTGAACGTGTGTGTGTGTGTGTGTGTGTGTGTGTGTGTGTGTGTGTGTGTGTGAGATACTGAGATAGGGATTCAGGACTGTTTTTACTCTGGACAGAAGTTCGAGGAGACTTCCTAAGATGGCGGCATAGGTGAATGCACCGTACCGCCTCGCACAACCAAACAAGGGGAAAAAAAGAAATATACACATCCAAACACAGCCAGATCTGACAGAAAATCATATTGAGAGGAAGTCTGACAACCAAGGAATTAAAGAAGATACATTCATCAAGTTTGGTGAGCCAGAAGGTGCAGAGCGAAGGGAGAGTGCTCGGCGACCCCGCGGCGAGCAGGCGAGCAGACGGCAGGTCCGCGGTTGGAGGGGCGGTTCCCGCGCGCGGGGCTGAAGCTCACCCAGACGGGGACCGACTGAAGCTCGGTCTGCGCCCGGCTCCCACCGACCCGGAGCGACCCCCGGAGTCAGCGCAAAGGGGCCCGAAGTGCTTACAGGAGGCGGTGTGGGTGTGGAGAGCGGAGAAGGCGCCATTGTGCGCTCAGGCCCCGCCCCCAGAGGCTACGTCCCAGCACAACTACCGGGAACTTCCCTGCACAGGGGATCCCCAAGACTCCGCCCCCCTTACAGTAACAGGTTCACCGAGGGGGAAAAAAATGGCCCAAAGAAAGGGACAGATCAAAACCCCAGAGCTAACCGACCAAGAGATAGC
>PVJI01018058.1:0-34164 GCA_004026765.1 Micronycteris hirsuta
TATATTTATAAAGGGAAACTCAAGTAAAATCTTTGCAGAACACGACATTCATTCACAGTTCTAGGATTTCTCAGCATGTGCTCTGAAAACACTGACTGACACAGAAAGCCATGCTGTAGACTGCAGATTCTCATTTAGAACCTTGGTCATTAGGGATGAGAAGAGGTGGCCCTCTGTGAACAGCATTTAGTTATGACATGAATGACATTTGTGGCTGATTAGAGGGAGTAGAATTTTGGGTCCTCAGCTAAACCCTAAAGAATGATCTTCTGCAAGTTAAGGGTTGTATCCTTTGCTTCCTGGCATTTCTCACAATGCCAAGTGCTACATATGTTCACTGGACATATTTTGACAGACCAACTAACAAGTAGCATAACATTTAGGAGCTGGACCATGTATCCATGGCCTGAGTTCTAATCCCAGCTCCACCACATATCCCAATGTGACCTTGTGCAAGTTACTTAAAACTCTCTGAATGTCGGTTTCTTATCTCTAAGATTTGGATGTAATAGTATCTTTCTCATGGAGTCGTTATAATGATTCAATAAATTAAATGTTTCGAACAGTGCCTGTTACATGGTGATAAAAGCTACATAAATGTTTATTAAATAAATAAACTAATATGATTTTGCAGTGTGTAATTTGAAATGTTTGGTACCAAATAAAAATTATTATTTAGATCACTACAGTTGGTCGTATAGTCAATACTACAAGGCGCAAACTTCCAAGCATAACTTTGGTGATTAACATGAAATAGAAAATACATTTCTATTGCAAAACAAAGAAATTAATGGAAATCAAAATAAGAGACACAAATTCACCCATAATTCCATTAGCTTGTCCCAGACTCTACAGAATTATCTAATTTAATTCTTTTAGCTGCCCTGTAAGGTAGGTAAGTATGAGTATCCCCATTTTATGTATAAGAAAACAAAACACACAGAACTTAAATAACTTGTCAGAGATCAACAGTTTGCAAATGGGGAACCAAAATGGAAAGGGAAGTGCATCTTGTCGCCAATTGTGTGTACTTTCCACTCCGTGCTACCGACTCTATGGGTTTGATAGTGTTTTCTATGTGCACAGAACATACATAACTATGTACCTACATTTTCCCCTTACATTATAATTTTACTACTTTTGATAGGGTCTCCATAATTATTTTTTTGAAGTTATATGATGTTATTTCCTATGAATATATAATTTAACCAATGTTTAATGGTTAGATATTGGATTATTTCCATTGCTTTAGTATTGTAAACAATACTGCAATGAACATATTGATAAAATACTTTTTCTTATTTTATAATTTCTTTCAAATGTATTCCCCCAAATTAAAAAAAAAACATTTATTAGGTTTTTGATTACTTTTCAAAAGTTTTGTAGCATTTTATTGTCTCGAAAATACACACATCTACACACACACCACTTTTACAACAATCTTACAAGCACTGACATTATAACTTAAAAAATTGATAATTTAATCACTGCAACTTATGTTTCTGATATGTATTTCTTTGTTTATTGGTGAGAATGATCATTTTTCCTATATGCTTATCTGCTAATTATACATATATATTTGTTTAAACTGTTTAATCCTTTCCTTTACCATTTATCTTTCCCTGCTTTAGAAAGAACCAACAGTTCTTGTGTAAAGATCAATGATGCCCACTAACCGAGACTAATGAGTAACTGGAATCCCTGATAGCTTCCTCACCATTAGCTTAGCCCACGTAATTAAAACAAAGAAATATTCAGTAATCTCACTTTACTTATCACTACTTTAAACTAACTACTTTATTATTCTGCCCTAAATTATTTCAACAATGTCCCTCTTAAAGTTTTAGTGATGCTATTAAACACAAAATGTACCATGAAGTACATAAGGAATTTAACTCCTTTTATATTACTCATGAAAAGTCAGCCAGTTTCTCCTACCATGAAAATTTGGAACAAACAGAGACTTTTACAACATGTAATTATGATTTTTACTCTATTAAGACAATCAAGGTGAATTATCTGACAGTCAAGACTTTTGGATGCAAGGTAATTTTTTCTGTTCCCTGACAGTAATGCTTAAGCAGTATTTGCATGGGGAATACTTGCAGTGGGTTTTAGGAGTTACCTGGTGGTGTTAGTAACTGGCATTTTAGAACAGGTTCCATTCTTTCTGCATTATTGCTACATAGACAGAATCCTGCTAGTTCTACCGTGAGTAATAAAATATAGATAACCACAGCCTGGCTCTTTCACCTCCTCTGGCAGAGAGGCCAACTGGATGGAATTCTGAGAACTGGAGTGGAAAGAACCAAAGGAGGAAAGTACAGCTAAAACTTAGCACCTTCTGCATTGGAGAGCTTTGTGCTTACAATATCCCTTGTCTTAAACAAAACAAAACAAAGCTTATCCACAAATGGCTATCCTCCTCCTCGTATCTGTCATTTTTCCAGACATTGTCAAACATCTCTTCTGTGAAGTATTTTAGGATAAGCCTTCACACCTCGCCAGCACAGCTGCCATGCTGCTCTGTACCTCAACTTCTTTTCCACACATGCATAGCAGCATCCAGGGCTAAGAATCACAACCATCTATTTATGTGCCTGCTTTTCCTACTGAGTCATGTGTGCTTGCAGAGCAAGGAGTAGGGATTTTCCATGTAGAGGACCCATCACAGTCAGTTAGGAAATGCTGAACTCTCACTAATGATTACTGAGAGGTTTTTTTTTTTTTTTTCATAAAATACCATCCATTATTTTCATGGTGCATGTCCAAGTTGCATGTCGGTGGCTTTTGAAGGTCTTTCTTTAATGAAGATCATTTAATAAAGGAATTTCTCTGTCCTATTTGTACCATCTCATTAGTGAGCCTTGGACTTTTATGAGGATTTAAGTGACAATGAATGGTGGGTGAGTCAAATGAGAATGAGGAAGGTTCAGCTTCAGTCACAGCACTGATGCTGGGGAAAAAGTCCCTGTCACCTGGTAAAAAACCTGGTGGTACCAACACTGGACCTAGGCAGCGAGGCTGAGGTGTCAAATCAGGTGACTGTAGAGGCAAATTCTATCAAGATTTTTAAGACTTAGAGAGAGGGAACAGCATGATTGCATTCCTAAATCATGCTGTCATTGGATAAAATTGAGCTAGAGACAGAGACCAGTAGAGTCTTTTTTCCAATAGCTCTCTGATTTTCCAAGTGATGGACTCCCTACCTGTTGCCTAAGAAAATGACATCTGAATGCTGTTGAAAGGTACATTCCTACTGCTGTATTAAATTAAAAATTTTGAGCATCTGAACTGAAATTGTTTTATTACACATGGAACACAAAGGTCCTAGCTGGTGGCAATAAACAGCTTTTTAATTTTCTTCATTTATTAAACAATGAGAGGCAGGATAAGTGGTATTTCCAAAATGTAATATGAAAACTATGTTATTTTAATGGAGAGTACAAAAAGTTTTCTTTGTCTTTTATTTACACATTGATAACAATAAACTTACTTAATGTACCTTGTAAAGTTTCATTCATCACTAAAATACCTTCCAATGTGTTTTAAATATTCTATTCCATCCTTAACTCACATTTCTAAAGAACTTGCATCTCTTCTCGTCATGTTTAACTCCTCACCACTTTCTTGAATACCTGTATCTATCATTTATCTGCTCTCTCTTAATATTTCTTTTTGTTTCTTTTCTTTTTCTGTCTACTTTCTCTCTCTTCAAGTATACACATTAAGTTGCCACTACTATAAAAAAAAAAAAGAGTATGTCTTGTTGGATCCAACCAGTACCTCAAATATAACATAATCAAACTACCAACACCTTTCTCCATGAAGCTGGATATTCACTCTGTTGTTTCATTGATACTTAACATGAGCTGTCTTATATATTTATTTATATGTTCTCTTTATATCTGACAAATGTTAATTGGGTACTATGTACCAGGGATTATGTTAGGTGCTAAAAATGACTCTTTGATTCCTTAATAGTGTAGTACACACTCAATAAATACTTGATAATGAAGATGGTGAAATCAAACAAAGCATTTGCTTCTGTTTCATATGGAAAACATTTTTCAATAAATCTCCAGGTATGTTTGATAGATAAAGCTTCTAAGCTGGATATGGAAGAATGTATAAGTATTTTAAATGGTGGAGAAGGAAAAGAAGACTTTCTGAGATGGCAGAAGTATATGATCAAGGTCATGGAGGGAGTGGATTGCTTGGCTTGGCAAGAACAGGGCCAGGTATGAGGTCAGGAAGCTGACTAGGGGTAGATCATGAGGAGCACTGAATACCATGCCAAGTGGACTGGAAATTTTCAATATCGATAAGTGGAAGTCAGGAGAGGGGTCAGGATGGTACCATGTAGGACTCAGAAGGGCAAATCTGAAAATACTCTGGACAATGAAAGGAAGAGGAACAAATGTACAGGTAGGGAGATTCCTGGGAAAATGAATAAATACCTAAACCTGGATAATAGCAGTAGGGATTAAGAATACGGGACACAACACAATCGGAGATAAAATACCCAAGAATGAATAAAAGGGGTTGTAGATAGTGCACTTTGATCTCCTGAATTGATTCTAGTGATCTGGATGGGTGGGCATTTCTTCTGAATTAAAATCTCCTCATTAGAAGAAACCTGTTCTTCCCAGGGGACAGGGATAGTTGTGTTCTCTTCTAGAACTTCCAAACAAGCCTTCAAAACTAGATAGACTTTGATGTTAGAAGGGAAGTGGTGAGAAAAAAATAAATTGTATTGTATTATTGAATGAGAGAATAATGAAACTTTTAACAGAACCAAACAGCATATGTGTGTATAGGAAAATACATACGTAGATAGAAAAATATAATTGAGTTTGGTTTTGTATAAGATTAGCTTGATGTACCTGTTGTACTTGTGGGAAAAATGATCTACAGTGGAGCACCTATAACTACCGAAAAGTTCTTTTTCTTTTGCCTGCAGTAGCCACTTAATGACAGATAGTCCTTGTATATTTTGTTTATTATGTGCCATTGAGTTGACTCCAACTCCTGGTGACCCTATGAATGCATGATGTCTACAGTGTCCTGTCCTCAACAGCTCTGTTCAGCTCCTGTATACTCGTGCCTATGAATTCTTTTAAAAAAAAATATTTTTAAATGTATTTTTAGAGAGAGGGGAATGGAGGGAGAAATGGGAGAGAAACATCAATGTGTGGTTGCCTCTTGTGCACCCCCCACTGGGGACCTGGCCCGCAACTCAGGCTTGTGCCCTGATGAGAAATTTAACCTGCGACCCTTTGGTTCACAGGTTAGCACTCAATCCACTGGCCATACCAGCCAGGGTGCCTATGAATTGTTTTATGGAATTCATCTCATATTTGGTCTTCCTCTTTTCCTCTTTTGCATCCTTTTCTCCTCAAATAAACATTGCTAACAATTTTGGTTCTTTTTTATGAGGCAGTTTCAAGATTCTTAGCCATCTTTTCTTGTATACTCTTAAGTTTTTCTTCTGACTTTTACTTAAATTTCAGAGGCTAGGAATGAATTCAGAGTTCCAGACATGTTCAGAGCAGGGCTGAGTGCAACGAGTAGCTGACTTTCCTCCCTCTGAATCCTTACTTTAGCCAGAGCTGTTGAAGATAACATGGACTTTTAAAATGTGTTGATTTGTTAAGTTTAGGGTCAATCTAAACTCTCTTATGTTTTTGACATCAAGTGATTCAAAATTAAATCTATCATGTATTTGTACACTGGGACTTTGGCAACTCAATATAGTTATTAATATCCACCCTTGTCAAATGTAATGGTATTAATTTTGATCTAGTTTTACAGTTTGTTAAGCTAACATTGCATCATTAAATCAACTCAATAAATACTTATTGAGCATTTAATATATGCTAGCCATTATAAGACTTATCTCTTTCACCTAGTATTGTATCCTTTTACATTTTCAGACAAGTTATTAATTATAATAAAAACAAGGACTGTGCATAGTAGCAAATCCTCACAGATTTCCTCAAGTTTAATAGTTAGTTCACAAGTTTCATTGTTGAGAGTTCTTAATTAGCATCTTTATACAGATTAACTAATCCTCTCCATTCCCTCAGTGACAGCTGACCAATGCCTATAGCAAATGGCATGCTCATGACTCATCTATTTACATTCTTTCCACATGACTTGTATGCTCATTAAGAATCAGTTGTAATTGTTCTCAAATCTGTCTATTCCATTGTACTCATTATCATAATTATGTAATTTAAACATTACATAAATGAAACACGAGTGGGCACAAAAGAATAGTTTACGTCAAGAGCAAACTTACCAAGCTAGAAATGCTTAATAATCAATCATATGTGGTTACAAACACTGCTGCCAAGTTAGGTATGAGAGAGGCAGACAGCTGTAAAAGTGAGAAAGTGCAACAAAATGTGAAATTTTCACTTACTTTACTTTTATTTTTTTTAAAGAGTTTATTTATTTATTTTTAGAGAGAGGAGAAGGGAGGGAGAAAGAGCAATGTATGGTTGCCTCTCACATGGCCCTCGCTGGGGACCTGGCCTGCAACCCAGGCATGTGCCCCGACTGGGAATCTAACCGGGACCTTTTGGTTCCTAGCCCACGCTCAACCCACTGAGCTACACCAGCCGGGCTTGCTTAGTTTACTTTTAATTCTCATCCCAATTTACAGAGATCCAAACTGAAGGGCACAAGTGATAAATTAAAAGTGTGCTTTATGCAGGAAAAATGATGAAAACTTATTTAAAAATAGGCCCCAGGTCTGGTTCTTTAAATCAATTTATTATACTAAATGTTTTAAAGGAATTGATGGACAATTTATATGTTGAAAAATGTGTTATAAAACTGTGGGTAAAAGTTGACAATGCTAGAGAAAATCTTGATCCTAACACATAAAAAATGATAAATAACATAATTTATTGACTGATCTCAGACAAGTTAAAAGTTTGGGTAATTTAAGAAAGACAAGGTATAACTTGGACTAATGAGAATGATTTGTTGAAAATTAAATTTGTTAACAATGAAGAAATCATACATTTTGGGACAAACAGATGGATCTAAATATGAAGAAATATACTACATCAAATTTAGTGCCTCAGATTTCTCATGCCATAGACAAAGATGCTAGAAATGTGGCTTTAGGTTAAACAGCTTCAATCAATAGTCAAGAATAGCATGGTAACTCCCTCAAAAAATTGGAGAAGCTTAATTGGGAGAAATCCCACTTATTCTTTTACATACCACTAAACATTGATTTTAGTGTACCATGATACAGTTACTTATTTTTAAGTTAAGGTGAAATAATTAAGACATGCATATACTTTTTCTCTAAATAATGACTGTTGTATACAATCTTTTGACTAATGAATCAGTAACTGGTTCTGGTTTTATGGGTCATAAGAAGTTCCATTGTATACATGTGTAACAGGATTATGACCTAGATATTAGTTCTCTCCTTATCCTTAAAGAATATCATGGGGCACCTAAGAGTCTTGTCACAGAGGAGGCCTAGAGAGGTTACATTGGGTGGCTAGAATGTGTTTAAGGTGAGATCAGAACACCGAGCCAATTCCTAACCCATGGTTTTCCCCATCCCGTGCCACTGCTACCTACTCATGTTCTTCTCTGTGACAACAGTGTATCAATGAACACAGTAGCCAAAAAACCTGGCCATTCTAAAACTCCTGCTCATCACTGTTAAGTAGCTGGAAAACTCTGAGGATATACTACAAATGCTGGTCCAATCTCCATGACAAATTTTTTGATTAAAGCAATGATGAGAAATCCCAGTATTTTGCCCTGTGGACTAAACCAATTGATAAATGACTGGTCTTAAAGCCTGAAACAATAGCACAATGTAGTTTTTCAATATAGCAGGCACATCCCTGCCTTGTGACTGCACATCATTCTTCTTGATTTCTGGAGTACATGAGCTGCATCTAATGCAGCAATGTATGAACATCTATTCAAAAGCTCTGTTCCTCACAGACCAGTCTTCAGAAGGAAAGTAAAAGACTGAATTTATAATAGCTTAAATCAAGTGTCAGCTAGCACCATCAATACAGTTACTTCCAAAAGGAAAGCCAATTTTAGTTAGAAATTTTACATAAAATATAGGCAAGTACTATGGAATGCACCAACAGTTAGAGAATTTGGAATGGGAAGGTTTTTGTACACCTGTTGGGATGCTAGGCATTTAATTAATATGATGCTGGGTGTTCTTTCATTTCACACAGGAAACAGATTTTTCAGGGCAACACTTTCTGGCTTGTATTCTTTGCAACATGTGTGATGCAGAGTTGTATAGACAAAAGAATAGAAGTATAGAAGTCAGAAATGTAGGCTTTCCCATTGTGCTCCTCATGAGAACTCATGGCCTGAGATAAGTCACCTTACTTGCCTACTTTATATTGATTTTTTCTTCAGTCTTAAGAGGAAACAATTGTTTATGTCCTCCACATCTACGTTATTGATGGGAAACATGCTCATCCACTTACAATGGGGTTATCTCCTGATAAAGTCATTATAAGTTGAAAATATTGTAAGTCAAAAATGCATTTAATATACCTATCCTATTGAATATCATAGCTTAGCTTAGCCTACTTTAAATGTGCTCAGAACACTTATGCTAGCCCACAGTTGGGAAAAATTGTTTACTACAAAGGATAAACTGTAGAATATTGGTTATTTACCCTCCTGACTATGTGCCTGACTGGGAGCTGCGGCTTTCTGCCACTGCTCTGAATAACGAGCAAGTATCTTACTGTATATCGCTTGCCTGGAAAAAGACCAAAATTCAAAATTTGAAGTATGGTTTCTACTGAAGGAGTATAATTTTTCATACCATAATACCATCAAAAAGTAGAATAATCATAAGTCAAACCATCATAAGTCAGGGACCATCTATAGTATGATAGGGAAGGACAACGAGCTTGAGAGTTGATGGCTTTGGGTTAGGGATTTCCTGCCCTTCCTAATTCGGTACTTGACCACCTCAAAAGCCAAACACTCTCATCTCCACTCCTGTCTTCAGTGTAATGTAGGTAACAATGCCTTCTTACAAATTGCTCTGAAGGGAAAAATAAAGCAACATATGTGAAAGGAATTTTGTAAAGTGTGAAGCATGGGGCATGGTAAGTAGAAATTACTTTCCATGGAGGCAGTATAATTTGGTTATGAGGTGTCTGAAACTAGTGACCTGGACTTGAACTAACCAATGGGGTTAGGGAAGAAAAACATGGCTAGAGTTAAGATATATCAAGGAAATGGAATCTATAGGATTTGGCAAGTACATGTGGGTAATAAGTGAGGAGTCTAGGATAGCTTCCAAGTTTCTGGCTGGAATGACTGAATCAATAATGCTACTTCCATCTGAGCAAAGTATATGAGAATAATAGATTTGGGAGGAATACACTTATTTTAACATTGTATATGGTAAGTTTCTGGGAACTTGTGTGACATTAGAGATATCTCATAAGATAGATATTTATTAAAGTTCAATTTCAGGAGAGAGTTGTGGTATGAAAAGTACATTCTAAAGTTAACATAGTATAGACGCATTTAAAGTCATGAGTATTCCTGGACAGATTATGATAAGAAACTGAAAGCTGAGATGGAGACCTGGAGATTACCAACATTCCAAGACGCACAGAGAAAGCTAAACCTGGAAAGAAAACTAAGAAGGTGTGAGTACAGAAATAGAAGTAAAAACCAAGAAACTATTAGGTTATATCAGCTAACAATAGAAGCAGGGAGAGAATTTCAAGGTCAACAGCTTGGTCAACAGCTACCAAAGACCTTAAAGAGCTTAATCATGAAACAGAGGGAAAACTGGTCACTGAGTTTGGATTATATTCCTGAGGCAAAGAGGAGGTTGTGGACAATTTAAAGTAATTATTAAAACAGTCACTTTTATAGTTTAGAATGAGCCCTCCATGATCCCCAGATGTATAAAACACCTAGAGAAGGGATAAAGAAAGCCAAGGACCTATAAGAGGAAGCTGATCTTAAGAAGACTGGATGTGAATACCAGAGCTTTCTATCCTGGTATCACTAGAGGCCAGTCCTCAGACAATCTTTCTGCAGAGCAAATAGAATAATTACCTTTCCCATGTCAAACCAGCATAGACAACAAGGCAAACAAACAAATAAACAAACAAGTAAATAAAATGGAGACTTGTGCCTCCTACCATGATGTTGAGTTCTATTTCTAATGAATTTCTCTGACTGTACAAGTTAGTTGCCTTATTGATTTTCATTCAGACAACTGGACACCCAAATAAATGTGGGTTGCTTGGTTTAGTGATATCTATTAGTTTGTATGAGGTCATGAGATAGTCCAGATGTGCAGCAAAAGAGAAATTGCTTCACTTGACATCTGGAGACTGAGTCCTCTTCACAATGCTCATGAGAGAGAATTTGTCACCATCTTTGCACTAATAAGTGAAATTAGTGAAAGGCAAATTGTTCAATTCCCTCCACTCTGCACAATTTATATACCCAAGTAAGAACTGTCTCTTTTGGTATTCTCCCTTGTTTGAATACATTTGATGCAGCCATGTGGTTATGGGTTCCACTAAACTTCTACTTATTACCAGAACTAAAAATCTGGACACTGTAACCCAACATGATATAATGTAATACTTTCCAAGTCTCTTAATGTAGATTTTAATTTGGTCAGTGTATTGAAACTAGGTACCAGCAGCAAACCCTTTCTGTTTAAACAAATACTCGCTTTCCTTAGGGATTAATTTCCAGGGTAAGCAATATTTTCTAAGTCTTTTAGGCTATGATAGGCTTGATAATATTGAGCATTTATGGTCATTGGGCTATCAATGTAAGAAAAATATCAAATGTAAAATATCAATGTAAGGAAAGCCTCAAAACACTAAAATGCTTTGACTTTGAATCTTAGTAACAATCTTCTAAATGAAGGAAACTAAATATTTATCCTCATTAATGAAAAATGTCTGTCTCTTAGCAACTAAATTGTATGCGAGTTACAACTGCATCAAGATGCAAGTGAGAGGGTTTGAAAGGGCACAAACCTTTAAGTCTATGATAGCTTTCTTCTTCACAGTTCTTAAGATTTGCAAAGAATTTTAAAAAATCATCTCTTTATAAAAGGCCCAAAGTTTTAGAATCGTTCATTAACATGTTAGAATGCTCACACTTCAATTCTCTGTACCCCGATTTCCAGTTGCCTCGTCAGCCAACACTCAGTCAATAGTACTCACAGTATGCAAAACACTATGCCTGAAGGAATGAGAAAAAAAGGCTAAATCAAGGCTTATTATTTTCAAGTATTTATAATGTAACCTGGGAGAAAGGATATAAGTCCACTCAGTTGTTCATTTTCATTCATTCTCTCTCAGTCTGCCTTTTGGTAAGTGGCAGCACTGCTGACCTAGTTGTTCAGTTCAAAAATTTGTATTGATTCTTCAGTTCCAATCATCACACCATAATACTCTGCAACCAATTCATTAAGCTCTTTTGCTTCTACCACAAAAATGGATCCCACCTCACCGGTGCTACCACTCTAATGGAGAAAACACCTTTGCTTGGTAGACTATTACAATAGCCTTCCAACTGGTTTTCTTCCTGTCCTGCTATACTCATTTCTCTTAGCGGCCTATAAGGGTTTTTAAAATCATAAAATCAGATCATATAGACTCCAAAAGTTCTGATTATAGTTAGGATAAAATTCATGGTTACTTCCAGGGTTATAAGCTCCTGCTGTGACTGTCTACCTTTCAGTGCTCATTGCTGATCACTCTGCCCATCACTCCCCAAGACTCAGATGTCTGGCCTTCTTCCTGACTCTCAGATATTCTCACTAGTTTCCCTCTAAGGACATCTGCACTGACTGCTTGCTTTGCCCTAGGTCTTCTTATGGACAGCTTCCTCTCATTCAGGTCTTAAGTAAAAGGTTACTTCCCCAGAGAGGCATTCCCTGGTCTTCCAGCCAAAAGCACTGTACCCTTATCTCAGACAATAAACAGCTTCTTACACTACTTTATTAACTCCATAGCACTTGCACTTATTTCTCACTGAAATTATCTGTTTATTGGTTCATTTTTGTATTTACTGACATCCTCTCCCTTCGACAGCATTGCTTCCATAGAGGAAAAAGGAACATACACATCCACACACATCCACACAAGAGGGAACACCCTCAAACCTGGAATTTATTGATTTAAAATGGTGTATTTATTCTTACATGTTTAAACTTCAGTCACCTTCAAAGTACTCTCCATCTGATCCAGTACACCTATCAAGACATTTTTTCCCACTGCTCAAAAGTGTTTGAACCTGTTGGTTTTGATGCCATTTAGTCCTTCTGCCATTTTTTTGTTTCACATCTTCCACATCAGCAAAATGTTTCCCTTTGATGACTTTTTTCATCCAGGGAAACAAACAGAACCATCGCTGGGGTTGAAATCAGCTGAATAGGGAGGGTAGGGCCGGGGGGTCCTGAAGTTTTTTTTATCAGAAACTGCTGAACACTCACGGTGTGAGTGGGTGTGCTAGTAAGTCACGTGTCATGCAATGAACACACACATGGAAAGTCTTCAAAAAAAAATTCACTGAAGCCGAATACAGTTTCTCACAACAATACCAGCTGGTACACTGATACAGATGGGTCCCTAGATCACTCATCTAGTGGGGGAAGCTTGTACTACAAAGGGTCTGCCCTCCAGAAGATAATTCTGTTTTTTTTATTCCCCCCTTGTATATGACTACTGAATGAAAGATAGAGCAAAAAAAGTATGAAATCACACTTAACCTAGCTCTATTCATATAAGGGAGACTCATGAACTCATTCAGGATTCCCTGATGCCCTGATTTAAATCACAGTTTCACTAATGATACAACTGACAAGGGTTTACAGAGAAGTAATACAACTCAACGCCAGAAAGGCAAACAATACAATTAAGAAATGGGCAAAAAACCTGAATAGCTACTTCTCCAAAGAGGACATACAGAGGGCCCACAGACATATAAAAAAATAGTCAACATCACTAATCATCAGAGAAATACAAATTAAAACCTTAGTGAGATATCACCTTACACCTCTCAGAATGGCTATCATCAATAAGTCAATAAACAACAAGTGCTGGTGAGGACATGGAGAAAAGGGAACCATAGTGCACGGTGGGAATGAAGACTGGTGAAGCCACTGTGAAAACAATATGCAGTATCCTTAAAAAATTAAAAGTGAAACTTCTTTTTAGCCCAGTGATTCTACTGCTGGGACTATACCCCAAGGACCCCAAAACACCAAAAATATATTCACACCTATGTTTATAGCAGCACTATTTACAGGAGCCAAGGTTTGGAAACAGTCTAAGTGCCCATCAGTAGATGAGTACATAACAAAGATGTGGTACATTTACACAATGGAATACTATCTGGCAGAAAGAAAGAAGGAGCTCCTACCCTTTGCAACAGCATGGATAGAACTGGAGAAAATTATGCTAAGTGAATTAAGCCAGTCAGTGAAAGAAAAATATCACAAGACCTCACTTACATGCGGAATCTAGTGAACACAATAACTAATAAGCAAAATAGTAACAGAAGCTTAGATACACAAAACGGACTGAAAGGAGGGTGTGTGAGATGGTGAAGTGATTAACCAAAGAACATTTATGCACAAACCATGGACGAGGACAACAATGTGGTAATTGGCTTGGGGACCAGAGAGGATGAGGCTAGGTTGAGGTGTGGAAAGGGAATAAAAATGGGGCCAACTGTAACAGCGTAAACAACAGAAATAAAATAAAAAATAAATCAAAGGTCATTATTTCAATATCACTTAATTCATGCTGTGTATCTTGCTGAAATCATGCTCTCTTACTCCATTTCCCACCTGTCTTGGTTTTGTGAATTACCTAAGAACCACGTGTTGACTGTATTGTAGAGGGACTGTCCAGAAAACCATTACTGGGGATTATTCTGTTCCTCAACTTCATGTCACATCTTATATTGAGTGTGCCATTTGTTTCTCAATGCTCCAAATCCTTTTATCCACCTCCAAATTTTGTCAAGGCAAATCCTTATTCACCTGTATGCTCATTCAAACAACATTTACTGGGCATCACATATATGCCAGGCAACAACCCATTCCCCAATTCACTTAACTTAATCCTCCACCTCATATTTGCTAAATTATTCTCCTTGTTGCTTTCTTGTAACATCCCACATTTGGCCACTAACATTTCTGTGTGTACTAGAAGTCAGCGCCATGCTAGACACCGTAAGAAATACAAATAGGAAGCAAGCCCAGTTCCTGCCATCAAGGATCTTACAGTTTACATAGATTGATAAATGATCAACTAACCAACTATAGGAAAAAAGAAAAAAAAGCAAAAATAGACTGAGCATTATAACAGAGGAGATCTCACTCTAGCCTAGAAGTTTATAGAGGTCTAGAAAGTGAGTGGGAAATGATAGCTTTTTAACGGATTTTTTGTTTGTTTACCCTAAAATTTTGAGAAAGCCTGCCCTTTGATTTTTTTTGTGTGTGTTTTTCTTCTAGGATTTCAAATTTCTGAACATTTCAATGGGATCATTTTATAAATAAGACAAGTTATACATGTACGCCTGTATTGGAAATATTAAGTTACTAAGAACTATTATCTATTTTAACACACCAACAGAAATATTCATTAGGTAAGTAGTAGAACTTTAGAATGAGGTGTTATTTCCAAGTGTCTTTTAGTTTGAGAAAACTTCAGCTATTTTCTTTGTACAGGGCCTTTTTAACATGACATTTGAGAACTAGAAAAATCTCCAAAGAAAGCCCTAAGATGATATCAAGAGCAATTGTCCTGCTATTGCTATTTGCCCAGCCTGCTGCCATTCATTCTTCAGGACTTAATTGCATGCAGCCCCAGATTGGAAATATTTTCCTTGGCTTGGTCTCCCCTGCACCCCAGCATACACTATTGAGGCAGTTCCCACACTACCGTGAAGCACCATTTTAACAATAGCTGTTTCTCTAGATAGACTGTGAGCTCCGTCAAGGCAGGAACCATGGGAAAATAACTCGAGTAGCCCCTCAAGTGCACACCAACACAGTTCCTGTCCATTGGACTGAGCACTGCAATGGTTCTTATGCTATTCCCACAGGGATCCCAAAGCAAAAATACTCAACTTTGTCAAGCAAAAAATTTTGTGATTACGTTTAATGAAAGCCTAAATAAATATACCAGGATTTTATGTTTATGTGTAAAACAGCCTTGACAAAAGTGGAAAATGAAAACATATTCCCTCAAATTAGGAGACCACCTCAAATTCATAAAAAAGGACGATGTAAATAAGGAAGGGATCTATCCATTGTCACATAAGGAGCACAGTGGTGCATCTTAATTTTGGGATAAAATATGTGGTGGAATTTAATATATGAAAATAACAATAAATAAATTTTTTTCTGCTCCAATGAACTTGTGTCTTATTGGAAACACCGAGTTAAAGCGGCAGTCATAAAAGTTACAGAGGTACAAGATTTAAGCAATCAGCCATGGCCGAGCCTTGCAGGGTTTACTGCTGCCTACGGTCGGTGCCGCTTAAACAAGGCTGAAAGTCATCAGTGCAGCTGGGCATGAAATTACAGGATCCTAATCTGCCCACACGGAGATGCTCACTGTCATTAGAGTCAAATGTCATTTCAAAGTTAGTTTTGTGAAAGACGGAGCAGCCATATTTACTTTGGCTGAACAAAAAAGAAAAAGAAATAAAAGAGTTTGACTTTATAAAGAAGAATTCTGTATATGTCCTCTAACTACTGGTAGTTTTTCATGAATTAATGAATATTAAAAATACAAAGTTAATCCAGAAAAGACAAATTTAGAGACATAAAATAGATTAGTAATTGTCTGGGGCTAGGATACAAATGGGAATTAATTGTAAAAGGGCATAAAGGATCATATTGGGGACACTGAAAATGTTCTAAAAATGATTTATGGAGATGATTACAAGACTGTATAAAGGTACTAAAATTTATTAAATTATATAACTGAAATGGGTGAAGTTTATGATATGTAAAATATATCTCATGAAATTGTTAAAAAAGTTTAGGGCAAAATACAAAGCTTGAAAAGTATAGCACAAAACTTTTTTAAAAAATGATGTGTTATTAAGTACTTATTGTAATTTTTTTCTTTTTTATATTTTATCTTTCAATCACAGTTTACATTTAATATTATTTTCTTTTAGTTTCAGGTGTACAACACAGTGGTTAGATAATCATATACTTTATAAAGTGATCCCCCTGATATTTCAATACCCACCTGGCACCATACATAGTTATTACAATAGTATTGACTGTACTCCCTATGCTGTATTTTATATTCCTGGGACTATTTTGTGATTACTAATCTGTACTTCTCAATCCCTTCACCTTTTTCACTGAGCACCTCAACCCCCTTCCTCTCTTGCAACCACCAGTCTATTCTTTGTATCTATGAGTCTGTTTCTGTTTTGTTTGTTCACTTATTTTGTTCTTTAAATTCCACATATGAATGAAATCATGGGGTATTTGTCTTTCTCTGACTGACTTATTTCACTGAGCATAATATCCTCTAGGTCCATCCATGCTGTCTCAAATGGCAAGATTTCATTCTCTTTTATGGTTGAATAATATTCCATTGTTATGTATGTACCATGCTTTTTTATCCAGTTATCTACTGATGTGCACTGGGGTTGCTCCTATATATTGACCATTGTAAATAACACTGCAATAAACATAGGAGTGGATATATTCTTTTGAATTAGTGTTTTATGTTTCTTAGTGTTGTAATTTTTAAGTTCTAAATTTTGGGGGTTTTTACTAAACTTTTGGTGTTATCCCACACAAGCAGAAAGCATTACCTTTTAAAAAATTATTAATTAATTCTTAGAGACAGGAAGAAGGAGGGAGAAAGAGAGGAAGAGAAACATCGATCAGTTGCCCCTCACATGCACCCAAAACAGGGATTGGGCCCGCAAACCAGGCATATGCCCTAAATGGGAATCAAACAGGTGACCTTTTGCTTTGTGGGACAATGCCCAACCAGTTAAGTCATACTGGTTAGGGCAAGCATTACCTTTCATAGGAGGCTGACCACCTGACAATGACATTCATGTTTAGTCATGTTTTGTTTCTGGCATTGAAATCAGAGAAGAGGTTTGTTCAGAGGATTCACAAAATGCAGACCAGTAAGGCTAAGCTCATTCTGAAGGGGCACCATCACTATGTGGTGATATAAGCTGCTATCCAGCCTTTGGCCAATTCCTTATATTTGGGCCGCAGATGATTTATAATTGTTGGCTTTGAAGCTTTGTGGCATGGGAAAACATTAACAAGCAAATGGGAAAGGAAACAAAAATGCAAAACACAGATTCAAAGGGAAGGACATAAACATTCCCTAAGGAGATAAGGTTTTGTTTTTCCATTCCTTTAACTACCTCTTTGAATATAAACTGATATTTAAGTAAAACTACCAGGCCCCAAATTACACCTTATTTAAAATATTTAAAATGTTAATTGTTGCTTCAAACTTCTATTTCTTTGAGCCTCTATTCACCAAATCAGACTTAAAAATTTACATGAACATTGAAATACTATTGCCATTATATTAATATATGACAAAGGAGGCAAGAGTATTCAACGGGGCAAAGATAGTCTAGTCAATAAATGGTGCTGGGAAAACTGGACACATACATGCAAAAAAAAAAAAAGAAACTCAACCATCTTCTTACACTATACATAAGTATAAACTCAAAAGGGATTAAAGAGTTAAATATTAGACTAGATATCACAAAATCTTAGGAGAAAACTTAGTAAAGTCTCAGACATTTCTCATAGTAATATTTTTTCCTTATATATCTCCTCAGGAAAGGAAAACAAAAGAAAAAATAAACAAATGGGACTACATCAAACTAAAAAGTTTTGTACATCAAAGAAAACCATCAACAAAATGAAAAGGCAACTGAATGGGAGAACATATTCATCAATGATACATCAGATAAGAGGTTAATATTCAAAATTGATGAATAACTTACACAACTCAACACCAAAAACATCCTCCAAACAATGATTAAAAATTGGGTAAAGGACCTGAATAGACACTTCTCCAAATAGGACTTACACATGGCCAATAGGCCCATGAAAAGATGCTTAGCACCACTAATCATCAGAGAGATGCAAATTAAAGCCACAATGAGATATCACCTCATACTGGTCAGAATGATTATTGTCAATATATCAACAAACAACAGATACTGGCAAGGATGTGGAAGAAAGGAAACACCTGTGCACTATTGCAGAGAGTGCAGATTGGTGCAGTCACTGTGGAAATCAGTATGGGGTTACCTCAAAAAATTAAAAAGGAAACTGCCTTATGACCCAGTGATTCCACTCTGGGAATGTATCTGAAGAACCCCGAAATACTAATTTAAAAGAATATATGCATGCCTGTGTTCACTGCAGCATTATTTACAATAGCCAGGATTTGGAAGCAGTCCATGTGGCCATCAGCAGGTGAGTTGATAAAATAGCTATGGTACATTTACACAATGGTATACTACTCAGCCACAAAAGAGAAGGAAATTACCTTTGTGACAGCATGGGTAGCCCTGGAGAGCATGATGCTAAGTGAACTAAGCCAGTCAGAGAAAGACAAATACCATATGACTTTACTTATGTGGAATCTAATGAACAAAATAAACTAAGAAACAAAATAAAATATCATTTGTCATTATAGAAAGCAAAAGGGGTAACTTGTTTTTCCTGACTAACATAGAGGCTGAATTATTCCTCAAATTGTTCACTCAATGATTTATTCCACAGATATTTACTGCATGCATAATATGTGCCATGTACTTTCCAGGATCTAGATATAAAGTGATGAATAAAATGAAAAATATCCCTTTCCTCATTCAACTTACATTCTTCTGGTGGGAGTAAGTAGGGGCCAAAAAGCAAAAAGAGGAATACAATGGCTCCTACTTATTTAAAATATACTATCTCTAAAGCAATTTGCTAATTGCTTTGCATACATTATCCATTTAATCCACTTAAGGTTGTACTTTCCCCATTTTGCTGATGAAGAAACAGGCTGAGAAAGGTAAAATGCTTTGTCTTCAGCCACAAAAACCAGTAAGAGGTAATATTCTCCTCCAGCCTCTAAAGGTTCTAAACCTGTACTTTTAGCCACTACAAATGTTGCCTACACAAAGGGCCTGAGAACAATAACTAGTTGAATGATGACTGCTTTTAAAGTTTGCAGATAAAGCCCGGCTGGTGTAGCTCAGTGGATTGAGCGCGGACTGGGAACCAGATGGTCCTGGTTCGATTCCCAGTCGGGGCATATGCCTGGGTTGCGGGCCAGGTCCCCGTGAGGGCCATGTGAGAGGCAACCATACATTGTTCTTTCTCCCTCCCTTCTCTCTCTGAAAATAAATAAATAAAATCTTAAAAAAAAAGTTTGCAGATAAAAGGAATTATAAAAAATAATGGATATCTCTTCCAGCCAAGATAGAGGCGTAGGTAGACATGCTTTGCCTCTTCATACAACAAAAAGGACAACAACAAATTTAAAAATAAAAATTGAACTGTATGGAAGTCTGAAAACCAAGGAGTTAAAGAAGAAACATTCATCCAGACTGGTAGGAGGAGTGGAGATGGGCAGCTGGGGTGATGACTCTCAGCAAGGCAACAGCTGGAGGACCAGAGTGGGCAAGGTGGCAGCTGGTGGAGTGGGCAGTCCCACATTTTCCTGTGGAAAAACGGGACGGAACAACTGGGGAGCAAGAAAGACTGGGCAACCTATGGTCCCAGTGCAGGGAAATAAAGCCTCAAAGCCTTTGACTGAAAAATCCTGTGGGGTTAGTGGCAGCAGGAGAAACTCCCAGCCTCACAGGAGAATTTGTTGGAGAGGCCCACAGGGTCCTAGAACATACACAGACCCACCCACCTGGGAATCAGCACCAGTGACTGAAATCCAGCCCAGAGCCAAGCAAGCAGCACTGCTCCCTCTAGGATCCCTCCCCCACATACAGCACCACAATGCAGTCATGTGGGTTGCCCTACCCTGGTGAATACCTAGGGCTCCACCCCTTACTACATAAGAGGTGCACCAAGACCAAAAAATATAGCCAAATGAAAGAACACATCAAAGCTCCAAAAAAGTACAATTAAGTGATGAAGAGATAGCCAACTTATCAGATGCAGAGTTTAAAACATTGGTAATCAGGATGCTCACAGAAATGGTTGAGTATGGTCACAAAATAGAGGAAGAAGTGAAGGCTATGAAAAGTGAAATAAAGGAAAATGTACAGGGAACCAATAGTGAAGGGAAGGAAACTGGGACTCAAATCAATGGTTTGGAGCAGAAAGAAGAAATAAACATTCAAGTGGAACAGAATGAAGAAATAAGAATTCACAAAAATGAGGAGTGGCTTAGGAACCTCCGGGACAACTTTAAATGCTCCAACATCCAAATCACAAGGGTGTCAGAAGGAGAAGAAGAGCAAGAAATTGAAAACTTATTTGAAAAAATAATGAAGGAGAAATTCCCTACTCTGGCAAAGGAAATAGACTTCCAGGAAGTCCAGAAAGCTCAGAGAGTCCCCAAAAAATTGGATCCAAGAAAGCACACACCAAGGCATGTCATAATTACATTATCCAAGATTAAAGATAAGGAGAGAGCTCAAAAGCCACAAGTGAAAAGGAGAGAGTTACCTACAAAGGAATTCCCATAAGACTCAGTTGATTTCTCAAAAGAAACCTTAAAGGCAACCTGGAAAGAAGTATTCAAAGTCATGAAAGTCAAGGACCTACATCCAAATTATTCTATACAGCAAAGCCATCATTTAGAATGGAAGGACAAGTAAAGTGCTTCCCAAATAAGGTCAAGTTAAAGGAGATCATCATCACCAAGCCCTTATTATGTGAAATGTTAAAGGGACTTATCTAATGAAAAGATAAAACATATGAATAGTAAAATGACAAAAAACTCACAACTATCAACAACTGAATCTAAAATAACAAAAACAAATCAAACTAAGCAAACAACTAGAACAGGAACTGATTCCCAGAAATAACAATCATATGGAAAATTATCAGTAGGGAGGTAGAGGGGGAGAATGAGGGGAAAGATACAGGGAATAAGAAGCATAAATGGTAGGTACAAAATGGACAGGGGGAGGTTAAGAACAGTATGGGAAGTGGAGAAGCCAAAGAACTTATATGTATGACCCAAGGACATGAACTAAGATGGGGGAATGCAGTTATCACTATAGTATGGCAAAGTACAAAGTCAGAAGACCTGGATTTGATTCAGGGCAAAGGTGGATAAAGGGGAGAAAAAAATGGGACAACTGTAATAGCATAATCAATGAAATATATTAAATAAAGAAATAATGGATATGTGTGCTTTAATTTTTAAATATTTGGCTGAGTCATAATCACAAATTATAGAGATATGTATGTATATGCATTTATACATATATTTGCATATATCATATACTCATGTATGCATATATATGTGTATATCTATATATATACTTACTCTATAATTATAAAAATATGTCTCTTATTTTCACATAAATGAAAGTTTCTCTTTTCAAGAAAACTATAAATGAGAGATTTCTTTGGGTTGCAGAGCATCAGTTAATATATATTTTTATTTTTAAACATTTTATTGTCTCATGTAACTGTATTTAATTAATACTCAGTACTAAGGATTCAGATGCTTTTTAAAATTTTATTTATTTATTTATTAATTTAGAGAGAGGGAAAAGGAAGGAGAGAGGGAGAGAAACATCAATGTATGGTTGCCTCTCAGGTACCCCCTAGTGGGGACCTGGCCTGCAACCCAGGCATGTGTCCTGCCTGGGAATCAAACCTGTGACCATTTGGTTTGCAGGCCCATGCTCAATCCACTGAGCTACACCAGCCAGGTAATATTTTGTGTCTAAAATGATAAGCTATGATTTTATTTTACATGGACTCATTATATAAAAAGTCATAATATTTTATGTCATTTGTTATGAGCCTACTGATGATTGAGAATTTTTCTTTAAATAACTTTGAGGAGCTTGTGCTAATATTGAGTAAATGAATTGAAGAAAAGTCTTTTATCTTTTTATTTTTTTCTTATTATTACTTTCCTAAAGATACTGTTTTAAAAATAAATCTCGGAGGCAAGAGTATTTTCCTCAGTAACCAGTCTGACTTTTCTCCGACTTAATTTTCTCCTTCTACATTCTTGTAACACAACACTACTTTTACCTTGGCTAAATTTTGTGTTTCCCTCATGTTAACACCTTTCTGATACTTAAAAACTAATAACAAGTTTCCATCAATTTTTTTATTTCATCAAGCTGCACTTATGTACTTCTTTTCATATCCCTGTGTAAGTCCAAGGAAGTATAGATGTAGTAAAATATGGTGTAAATTTTTATTTTAACAACCTTACTAAGTCTCTTATAATAAATATAAGAGCATTTCTATTCTGACAGATGATGATTAAATAGCATAGCTCCCATTGCCAATTGTAAGAGGGTAGAATTTATGCACTGAGTAAAGTATTTTTATTTATGATGAATGCAGGTATTTTCAAATTGAATCATTTGATAAAGTATTGCCAGCAATAATGGTATTTGAGTACATGGCTGACTCTTACTGCCAACTCTGGGCCAGTGAAAATGGTCAGCAAAGATATATATATATATATATAATGTCTCAGACTGTCTGGGTCACTCTGTACTCCTGGCTAGAGTCACCAGTTTCATTTCCCCAAAAAGAACTATTCTGGGGCTGAATAGTCCACTTGACCCTGTCTCAGGCCTATCCTCTTGGTCTCCCAGGCTAGAAAGATCAGTCGTGCTGGATTCCCCCTTCCCTCTCATTTTCTGACTTGTGAAGTGATCGATATTGGCCATACTTCCAGAATATTCACATTGGTCTCTGTCTCACAATAGTCCAGTTGTTACCATAGTGTGGCAAAGCACAAAGTCAGAAGACCTGGATTTGATTCAAGTTCCACCACCAAATTGTTGGGTTACCTTGGTAAGTCCACCTAATTAAGTCTCAATTTCTTCATTCATAAAATAAAAATAATAGTACTTCACAGGATTTTTGTGACATCAAAGGCAACATAAACACCTAGGTACTCAATTAATTGCTAAAAATTACTAATATTATTTTTATTATTATTAAGTAACTTCCCGCTCATTAAGGTCTTTTACCTTCCAATTCAGTCTTTAAGCTTCTATCAAAGTAATCTTGAAAAACACTAATTCAGTAATATAATTCAAGAGCCTTCTATGACCCACCTTTTTGGCCCTATCTCCTCTGCATACTTTTTATCTGGGCTACTCAGCCTTTCTCAGACATGCATGTTTTTTCACTTTATTGGGCATTTCCACAAGTATATGTGTGGTTCACCTCAGCCTGGAATGTCTTCCTCCTAACTCCTATTTCTTGCCATTGGTATTATCATCATGAATTACCAGCCTTCATTGAAAAATTAAAGCGTGGTGGAAGGTTCATTTGATGATAAGCTTGTGTTGAATGAATCAAGAATGTTATGCAAATACAGAAACTGGTCTTGGGGTATATTGATCAAAGTCGTATCAAGAGCAGGGAAGGGAATACTTACACTATTTTTTCACCAATCAGGCCACATTATGAATACTGTTTTAGATTTGGAAACCACATTTAAAAGAGACAGAAACAAAATTAATTGCTCAATCATAAGAGAACCAGGATAATAAGTGTTTTTTAAATCATGCCACGTGAGAGGCTATGGAAGGTACTGGCGACATTTAACCTGGAGAAGAGAAGGCTCTATACAATTTATACACATGTGCAATCCGCTCATATGAAATGGGGACTGCACTCAGTGCATGGCCCTAGAGGGTAGCGCTACAGCCAATAGGCAAAGTGATAAGGAGTGAAACAGGAATGCATCCCAAAGAAGCCCTTTCTAATCACCAGAAGTATTGGAAGGCAGATTGGACTGCATGAAGAGACTGAGTTTCCTTCCCCTGAGGATAATAAAGCAGGATCTCGGGGACTAGAAGAAGCATTGAAGAAGGTCTTCAAGCTCCAGATAGGTAATATACAGCATGAGTTGTGATATTCCTGAGAGGCTGTGACTCAAGAGCCCCATCTTCTATGAAATTTTTTCTTGCCCTCAGAGTCAGGATGATTCACACATATTTCGTACTTTCCATTGCTGTTGTTACCATTATCATAACACTTTCCATACAACAAATTGTATCTACTTCAGCCACTATAATGAAAGCTGTTTCTGAATGGGAAATGTGTCATTGGCTTCTTATTCCTTATAGTGGCAGCCACAGCTCCTTTAACATGGAAAGTGCTCAGTAATGGGAATTGATTTAATTTTATGTCCATGAGCAGTTCATTCATCTTTTTAATGAGTTTCTTTAGTAGTACACAAGAATTTTAAATTTCATGATCTGCCATTCAAATTAATGCTATAAGTAAACTTTCTAATAATTAAAAATATGAAGTTTAAAAGTAGGGGGAATCATGATACCTGATATCAAACTATACTACAAGTCCACTGTAATCAAAACAGCCTGGTACTGGCACAAGAATAGACACATAGATCAATGGAACAGAATAGAGGGCCCAGAAATAAACCTATGTTTCTATGGTCAATTAATATTTGACAAAAGGGGCATGAGCATACAATGGAATAAAGGCAGTGTCTCCAATAAATAGTGTTGGGAGAAGTGGACTGGTACATGCAAAAACCAATGAAACTAGACAACCAACTTACACCACACACCAGGATAAATTAAAAATGGATATAAGACTTAAATATAAGTCATGACACCATAAAAATCCTAGAGGAAAACATAGGCAGTAAAATTTCAGATATCTCACATAGCAATATTTTTGCCAATATATCTTAGAGGGCAAGGAAAATAAAATAAAAAATAAACAAATAGTACTATATCAAATTAAAAATCCTCTGCACAGGAAAAGAAACCATCACCAAAATGAAAAGGGAACCCACCGTATGGGAGAACATGTTTGCCAATGACACATCAGATAAGAGTTTGATCTCCAAAATACATAATGAACTCATCTGACTCAACACCAGGAAGGCAAAGAATCCAATTAAAAAATGGGTGAAGGACCTGAACAGACACTTCTCCAAGGAGGACATACGGATGACCCATAGACATATAAAAAGATGCTCAACATCACTAGCCATCATAGGGATGGCAAATTAAAACCACAATGAGATATCACCTCATACAGGTTAAAATGGTCATTATTAATAAATCAACAAACAGCAAGTGCTGGCAAGGCTATGGAGAAAAGGGAACCCTAGTGCACTGTTGGTGGGAATGTAGAGTGGTGCAGCCACTCTGGAAAACAATATGGAATTTCCTCAAAAAACTAAAAATGAAATGGCCTTTTTACCCAGCAATTCCACTGCTGGGAATATACCCTAAGAATCTCGAATCACCAATTCAAAAGAACCTATGCATCCCAATGTTCACAGCAGCACTATTTACAATAGCCAAGTGATGGAAGCAACCTAAGTGCCCATCGGTAAATGGGTGGATCAAAAAACTATGGTACATTTACACAATGGAATTCTACACAGCAGAAAGAAAGAAGGAGCCCTACCCTTTGCAACAGCATGGATGGATCTGGAGAGCATTATGCTAAGTGAAATAAGGCAGGTGGTGAAAGACAAATACCATATGATCTCATTTATAAGCGAAACCTAATCAACAAAACAAACAAGTGAGCAAAATAGAACCAGATACACTGAAATAAAGAATAAACTGGCAGGTCCTGGCTGGTGTAGCTCAGTGGATTGAGTGCGGGCTAAGAACCAAGCGGTCCAGGTTCGATTCCCAGTCAGGGCACATGCCTGGGTTGCAGGCCAGGTCCCCGTGAGGGCCATGTGAGAGGGAACCACACATTGATGTTTCTCTCCCTCTCTTTCTCCCTCCCTTTCCCTCTCTCTCTCTAAAAAAAAAAAAAAAAAAAAAAAATAAACTGGCAGTAACCAGAGGGGGATGTCGAGGGGGATAGCATGCGAAAGAAGGGGAGGGGTCATCAAGGAACATGTATAAAGGACTCATGGACAAATGGGGTGAGGATTGAGGGTGGGAGGTGGGGATGGTTGGAGGGGAAGAGTGGGGAGAAAATGAAGACAACTGTACTAGGACAATAAAAAATAAAAGGAAAAAATCATAAAATATAAAAAATAAAATATTCTGCAATGCAGATATTTTGCCTTTTTTTGTGAAAATAGTGAATTTATATTATTAAAGTAAGTAAAACTCAATGGCCTTGTCCCAGTAAGAAATATCAAAGGCATTTTCATGGTCTGTGGCATGCTGGTAGAATTGCAGAAAACACTGTGTAGAGTGGGTAATAAAGAATGTAGCTGACAAGCAGACATGTTTACCATGGACATTTCTGGTTACATACATATTTTATAGACCACTTATTGAGGACTACATCATTTGAAATATTTTATTGTAATTGATTGTTAAGCACTTCTACTCACTAAATGTCCTAAATGCCCCACTGAGCTTTCACTATCATTTTTTGAGGGGTTGCTGCTTTTTTACATTTTAATGGTCTAATTTATCTTTGCCATAAGCCATTTCTACATTATAATATTTTATTATGCAGCTATATGATAGATGGAGTAGGCCAAATATATTCTGATATGCAAATATCCCCCACTAGGAAGAAATTTTAATAAAATTATAGCTGTTCACTTTAAGAGATCACAAAAATAGAAATTATAAATATTTTCATGAATAGTTGTCTTTGTTAGAAGTAAATTCAAATTTCCATGTTGCTAGTGGGAAAGTTGCTATAATAGATACAAATATTTAATAAAGACATACCATGTACATAGGAAGAGAGGGAAGTAGAGGAAAAATATAATAAAACTGCCTACAATATTGTAGAGGGGGTAAGCCTTGTAAACAGGTTGAGCCTTCACTTACTTATTCATTCATTCCAAGGTATTATTAGCTTCTACTTTTGGAGAGAGCACTATGGTGTGGGTAGAACACAAATGATAACAACAATGGCATCCCTGTATTGAATGCTTATTTTGCAGATAATAAAAGACTCTTCACATGTGGCCACTTAATCCTCCAGATAGTCTTAGAGGCAGACCTTATTTTCCCCAGTTTGCACAGGAATCTCATTGAGGTTAAGAAACTTGTCCAATATCATTGGGTCAATGAGCAGAGATGTTGTAACAAGCAAACAGAAACCAAGCCAGCCAAAACAAAACAAAATTAGCCTAAAAAAAATCCCAGTTCAGTCTGGCTCCAAAATTTAACCACTTGATTGATAACCACATCATAGGGGCTGATTACTTCTAGGAGGGGTTTTAGAGTCAAGTGATGATGTAAGAGCACACAACTAACTGCATATTCAGATAGAAAAGAAAAACTGCAATAGCAGAAGGATAGAAAAAAATGCTATGAAACTGCCAAGCAGGAAGAGCCTATTTCCCTCAAGGTCTGCAGAGGAAGAACCAAAAAAAAACTCCATAGAGGAGATAGCATTCGAAGATCTGGGACTCAAATTTTGGATGCAGGGGCTGTGAGGGAACATTTGATGTGGGAGGAACAGCTTGAGAAAGGCGGCATGAAAGAGAGTGGGAGGGTCATTCTCGAAGGGAAGTACAAAATATAGTCATTCACCAAACACCTACTACATTCTAGACACTTGGGAATAAATATGAATAAAACATAACATAGTGGGGGATACAGGCAAATAAAAAAATTATTATTTAGTGTGATAACAGAAGTATATACAAGACTCTAATAGGAAATAGAACAGAAAATGCATGATCATGGAGCATGTGTTTGTTTGTTTGTTTCACACTGAATTAATTGGGATGATAGCTGCCCTGAAGTGGATAACATTTACTTCCAAATAACCCAGATTTCCTCTCTTGGCCTTTTATTCTCAAAAAGAGGAATAATAAGAGAACTTGTGTCAGAGGATGCTTATGAGGATCGAATGAGCTAATAATGTGACACATTCAGTACAGTGTTGACCCATTATAAGTGTTCAATAATTACTGGTTATTATTATTTTTTAATGGAAATATTTTATTTATTCATTTTTAGAGAGAGGGGAAGAAAAGGAGAAAGAAAGGGAGAGAAATGTCAATGTGTGGTTGCCTTTCACACACCCCATACTGGGGACCTGGCCAGCAACCCAGGCATGTGCCCCGACTGGGAATCGAAATGGCGACCCTTTGGTTCAGAGCCTGCACTCAATCCACTAATCCATACCAGCCAGGTGGTTATTATTGATATTATCCTCATCACCTATGGATACTGATAAAAGAAAAAAAAACATATTCAGGAGCAGTGATAAGAAAAGTTCATAAGCAAGTTCTGAATTTTTCTCTGCTCCCACATTAAAGGCATTCCATTTGTATACAGCTGCCTGTGATTTCTGACTCATGTTCCATGCCATGCTCATATCCTGCTCTCCAACCCAATGAGACACCTGCTGTCAGCATCTCCGCTCCTGGGTTTCCAAGGCTCCCTGGACTTGCCTCCATTATAGCAACTGTTATATTAGATTATAATGATCTCTTTGGGAGGAAAGTTTGTTGATACTTAAAGTGTGGCCCAAGTACTAGCAGCAGCAGCATCTTCTCAGAGCTCCTTAGGAATGGGGATTCTTATGCTTATTAAAATTTGAGAAGTTTGGTCTATAGTACACATTGGTCTCAGTTCCTCTGAGGTTAGGAAACGTATTTTTCATATGTAGCCCAATTTATTTTACCATCTGGCAAAGAGCAGTATTTAATAAATGATCATCTATTGAATGTGTAACTAATTCATACACGCTTTGTCATCTCCACCCCTTTTATTCAAGTCATTTCGCCTCTTCTTTTGTTTGTTTACATCAGCCCTCGACACCACCTTCGTCTTCTCATTAGGTTAACTAACCCTCCCACACGAACTGTTCCTGAACTCCTAACTACTTAAGGTCTCTCAATTTCCTTAAAACCTCCTATAGGACTACAAGAGCTAATCAATCAGATTAGATCTATGGATCATATGTCTGTCTCTCCTCTCTTTCATTCCCACACTTATGCACATATGAACACACACACAAAATGCAGTATATTTTCTTTTGTCTCACACTCTTCATTAAAATTTATCCTGAAGGTAAAAGATATTGTCCTTTCTTGGCCCTGGCTGGTGTAGCTCAGTGGATTGAACACGGGCTGGGAACCAGAGGGTCCAGGTTTGATTCCAGGTCAGGGCACATGCCTGGGTTGCAGGCTGGGTCCCCAGTGAGGGCCATGTGAGAGGCAACCATACATTGCTATTTCTCTCCCTCTCTGTCTCCCTCCCTTCCCCTCTCTCTAAAAATAAATAAATAAAATCTTTAAAAAAAAAGATATTGTCCTTTCTTATCTTACCATAACCATCTAACTAAGCCAATCCCTGCATAGTAAACACTATTTGCTCAGCAAACACTTGTCAAATTAAAGATGACTGCACAGGACAGTTGGGAGTAGGCCATCAGCCAGAGAAAGGGACCAAATATGCAGCTTCTCACTGTAGACTTTGCTTTGTTGCCTCACCTGAGTTATCAACATAAAGGAACAAAAGGAATTATAGGGTTTCGTGTCACACTGTAACCAAACGTTCTAGTGTAGAGTGCTAGAATGACAAGTGGAGTGAAAACAAGACATTCTTTCTAGTAGGACATCTATTACTAAGTTGTTAGGCAACCTTAGGCAAGCAATTTTCCCATTTGTGCAAAAGAGAATACTAAACACAGTTTCTGGGATTCCTTTCAGTGCTAACCCTCTCTGATTCTATCTAGCTGCAAAGTGATCAAAAATAGTAATTAATCAGAGAAATGAGTATAATAATTCCAGTCCATAAACTGCATTAACGCTGCAGGGCAGACTGGTAACGCAGAGACTGACAATGTGAACAACTGCCCAAGGCCTCACTTACATTCATTCTGGTGACTAGCAGAAAAGTAACTCCAATAAATTGAGTAAAAAATTAAAAGTTGTCTAACCTCTATGCTGTACACACAAAATTAATAAAAAATAATGTTGAAAGTAAAAAAAAAATACAAAGACAGCAGAGAACTTTCAGGAAAAGCTATAAAGTCATATTATGCAGTAGTAAAAAGTGAGAAGAAAATTTCTTTAAATTATAGGCTGTTGCAAAACAAAGTTTAACTTTTCAAATTTACTGATGTCAACTTCAAATTTATGATAAAAAGGAAAACAGGAGCTATAAAGTATCTGAGCAAGGACAGACTTATGCTGGACCACCTAAGAAACTACAAGGGTCATTTATTGCCATGCTTCATCAAAAGATTACTAGTTGAGAGAAGAGGACTTTGATTGCTGAGGCTAATACTGCACAAGGTTTTGAGTATATCACAGGTTTATCTTCTAGTGCAACCTTCCTTTGAGACATTTGATACAGATCAATACTACGAAAGCCTGGGAAGACTTCCTCAGTTACAGGGAAACAACCTCAATGTCCTGTTAGTGCCCTAGAAAGCGATCCACTGGAGAGTCTAATTAAATTTCCTATCTGAAGATGTGGGAGATGTGACTAATTATGCTAAGCTCTAAAAATGGGAAAAAGAATTTTATCTGAGTCCTTTGTTAGTCATTAAATTAAATGAACAGTTTAGTAATAAACCCAACAACTTACGACAACTAAGTGAAGTAGAATGCAGGCTTCCTTGAAAGTTAGGCTGCAAAGGTGTCAGACCTGTAGGACCATAGCTCTTGAGCCCTGTAACAGACTATTTGAGAAGATAACGTGCGTTGCCAACGTACACACACACACGCTAAGCTGTGACACAAGAGGAGAAGTCTGGATTTAAGGCAGAAGAGTTTTAGAAGTGTCAAAGTGACATCCTATAAACTGTAGGCTGAGAACTTTAAAACTAAGAAAATATTTGGTAAATGGTCAGTGGCTTTACTAAGGTTTAACTTTTCTCCTACTAAAGGGGTCAAAATGCTATGAAATATTAACCATCAAGTGAATAGATCCTGGAAGCCTCATGGGGAATTTGCTTTCTCTGTTGTTTCAGTTTGTGCTACAAATGATTATTCATGGGGAAAATAGAGTGATTTTTAACTTAAAGGAAAACCTGGTATTCATACAGATATTTTGATAATACATTTCACTTACTGTTGATCCCCAGCCAGTTAACATGGTAGCAATGGTTATTGAAGATGAAACACTGAGTATTTGAGTCCCTGCTATGTGTTTGCCACTATTCTAGGGTTTGGGAACACTAGAAAGATTAATATTAAGAGTTTCTGGAGGAGATAGAAGATGGCTGCAAGATAGGTGGGAGCAGAGTCCACTTCCCCATGCCCACTGGTGAAACACCTAGCCGATCTTCTGAGGAACAAAGCAAACAGCCAACGGTATTCCAGCATATATGAAGATTGGAGTCCAAAATTATAGGAGACATTGAATGATCGGCTTTGGGACAGTAAGGTTCCTGGGACCAGCACGGGGACCAGGGCAGGCGCAGGCCCAGGCCCAGGCCCAGCCCCAGGCACGGCGCCCGCTGGGTCTGCTGCAAGATTATTGGGAGAGAGCCAGGCTGGGCTGTGTCAGAGGCCAGGTGCTTGTTTGGACCAGAGGGCTTAAACAGAAAGAATTTTTTCAAAAAGAAAAATAGAAAAAAAGAGGCACTTCACGGCTGTTTGGGGAAGTCTCTGCAGCAGCTGTCCACTTCCTACGCCCCTGCCCCCATAGTCCCAGGGTTGGTGTGCACCTGGTGATCAGAGGCCCAGGGCGGCCCGCCTGTGCACATTCCAGAAGAACGGGGAAGGTGAAAACCAGTGGTCCCCGACCAGGTGGCCGCTTGACCGAGTCCAATCCAGGGGAATTGGAGACTGTGTGCACCCGGTGATCTGCGGCCTGGTGGTGGCCCGCCCACCCTGACTCCAGAAGAACTGGGAATGGTGTGCAACTGGTGGCCCCCAGCCCGACAGTGGCTTGCCCTCGTGCCCAATCCAGGGACATTGGGGACGGTGCACACCCGGCGATCCGCAGCCTGGCTGCTGCCTGTCCACACTCACTCCAGAAGCACCGGGAGCGGTGCACACAGGTCCACGGAGCTCATGCGGGGGGGTGGGGTACTGGAGATGAAGCGCCTCCCACCCAGCCCCTGCGCCCAGAACGCTGCAGGGCTGACTGGCTCTATAGGAGGTGGGCAGAAAGGCCCTGCAGAGGGGAGCTGCAGTCCGAGGAAAGACTTGACTCAGTGGGGGGCTGAACTACCTGGAAGGGGCGCTGAGAATCCCTAGCATCTAGACGAGCAAAAAGCAAGAAGGCAGTGTGTGAGTTGCCCCTAATTGGTGCACCTCAAGGACAGCACAACTGGTGGACTAAAGGCTAGGCTGGGTGCAGAACTGCACCCAGGAACTGGGCTGCAGGCTGGACAACAGGGAAGAATGCGTCTCAGGAAGTGAGAAAAGCAAAACCAATACCTTCCCAGCCTGATGCAGCCAGGAAGACCAGAAGAACAGGCCTGACCGGTTTAAAGCCAGCAGGAGGCTTTTTTTTTTTTTAAATTCCTTCTTCCTTTCTGTCCATCTTTCATTTTTCATTCCTTCTTCCTCCCTTTCCTTTATTATTCCTTGTTCCTTCCTTCTTTTATTTTTTAATTAAAAAAATTTCTTTTAATTCCTTCTTCCTCTCTTTCCTTCTTTCTTTTTTATTCCTCCTTCCTTTCTTTCCTTTTTTTATTCTTTCTCCCTTCCTTTTTTTCTCTTCTTTTCCCACAGGTGAGACATCTCAAGAATGAGATTAGGAAAGAAATAAAAAAGGTTCTCTAAACAAATGAAAATGAACTCACAACAACCCAAAACTTATGAGACACAGCAAAGGCAGTCCTGAGAGGGAAGTTCATAGTGATACTTTTTTTAGGCCTACCTAAAAAAGATAGAAACATTTCAAACAAACAACCTAACCCTATGCTTACAAGAACTCGAGGAATAACAACAAAGACAGCGCAGAGCAAGTAGAAGGAAGGAAATAACCAAGATCAGAGCAGAATTAAGTGACATAGAGACTAAAAGCACAATTCTAAGGATCAATGAATCCAGGAGCTGGTTTTTTGAAAAGATAAACAAAATTGACAAGCCTTTAAGCAGGCTCATCAAGAAAAAAAGAGAGAGGACCCAAATAAACTCAATCAGAAATGAAAGAGGAGTTATTACAACTGATGCCACAGAAATACAAAAGATTGTAAGAAACTACTAAGAAGAACTGTATGCCAAGAAATGTGAAAGCCTAGGTGAAATGGACAAATTTCTATAAAAATATAATCTTCCAAAACTCAATGAAGAAGAATCAGAAAGCCTGAACTGACCAATAACGGCAGAAGAAATTGAAGCAGTAATCAAAAAACTCCTGACACACAAAAGCTTTGGACAGAATAGTTTCACAGGAGAATTTTACAAAACATTTAAGGAAGAGATAACCCCTGTCTTTCTCAGACTATTTCAAAAAGTGCAAGAATAGGGAAGACTCCCAAACTCTTTTTATGATGCCAGTATCATCCTAATCCCCAAACCAGATAAAGACACAACAAAGAAAGAAAACTTCAGGCCAATATCGTTGATGAACATAGATGCTAAAATCCTCAACAAAATATTGGCAAACTGCATCCAGCAATACAACAAATGAATCAAAATGAAACAAAACTGTTATTGTTTGCAGATGACATGATAGTGTGCATAGAACATCCTATAGACTCTGCCAAAAAACTACTTGACCTAATAAGTGAATTTGGCAAAACAGCAGGATACAAAGTCAATATCTAGAAACCAAAGGCATTTTTGTATACCGACAATGAAATATCAGAAGCAGAAATCAGGAAAAAAATCCCATTTGACATAGCAACAAGAAAAATAAAGTACCTAGGAATAAACCTAACCAAGGAGGTAAAAGACCTGTACTCAGAAAACTACACAACACTGAAGAAAGAAATCATGGAAGACACAAACAAATGGAAACATATACCATGCTCATGGATTGGAAGAATCAACATCATCAAAATGTCCATACTCCCCAAAGTCAGTGAGACATGACTACAGAAATGAATGATTAATGAAT
>PVJI01018059.1:0-34116 GCA_004026765.1 Micronycteris hirsuta
ACAAAACTAAAGGGAGGGGAAAGGGGGGTAAGGGGGCGGGGGGCGAGAAGGGGGGGAAAGTGGGACAACTGTAACAACATAGTCAATAAAATGTAGTTTAAAAAAATTTAGAGATTAATCATAATATTGAAGTTCAGTTGAAATGAGGAGATCCAGAGTCAATTAAAACCATTTACAATTACCTAGGCATGATGATATGATTATTTTCATAATAGTCAAAATTAAAAAAAATAATTTATTTAAATTACATATCAAAGAACAGTCACAATTTACAAACTGGGTTTGAGAAGAGAGTGAAAATGACCACAAGTTTATGAGTCATGCTGTTGGCAGTGGTTTCTGGTAAGAGGGCAATTTTTGAGAAAGTAAATTAATTGGTACTTAATATCTATGTTACTTAGCTGCTATATTGTTGCTTTGTCATCTCTTGAGTTGATAGGAAGCGTGTTGCTATATTATACTTGTTTATACAAAGAGCAGAGGAAACTATTAGAGCAAATTGAGAGTTTGAAGCTGGTTCTGGTCCCATATCCTGCTATTCACTAAACATATGACCCAGGAAACATCATTTATCATCCAAAATATCAGTCTTTTCAGCTCTGTAACATACTATCTGCACTTGCAGAAAGGCCATAATGATCAAAACAATTTATATTATATATGACTTTCTAACATATAGAAAAATGGAAAATAGCATGCTGTTATTTCTATGTCTAGGCTCCTATTCATAGGATGTGCACACCATTATTATACTATCTCTAAAAATATTCTTATTAAATATTTAACTGTTTATGCTATTACAAGTGTCCTATTTCCCCCCTTTACTCCCTCCACCCAGCCCACCACCCACTTCCATAGTCAATCCCCACTCCCTTGTCCATATCCATGGGCCCTTCATATATGTTCTCTAACTAATCTCTTCACCTTCTTTCAATCAGTCCCCAACCCCCCTCCTTTCCCCTTACAACTGTCAGTCTAAATATTATTCTTGATGGTGGCATGGGTTCATATCTCAGCTCTCCCACCTATGTTTTGTGATTTCGAACAAATTACTCAAAATGTTTATGTGTCCTATATAAAATGGAATGTAGTAGTACCTAACTCATAGGATTGTACAGAGCATTTAGGTCACAGTCAGTGCATACAAGGTGCTGATAAGAGTGCCTGAAACTCATAGTAAGTCAATAAGTGCCATCGTTATTGTTAACACTATTATTAATAATAACTCAGTGATTTTTCTTCTTCAGCCATCTAGTGATACTCTCATGGTTTATTATGGACACTTTGGTTTCTCTAAAGTTAATATGGACAAAGTTAGTACAGCAGTTTTCACAGATATTATCATATTTAAAGATATTCATAATTATCTCCCAACATGTAACGATATAGAGTATACTATATTTCTGTTGTTTTTTATTGTGCAAATAGAAAAAGTTGATGCATTCCTTGTATGTGTATCCAAAATACGCTGTACTTATATTTGTTAAACAATAATTATTTATTACTCAGTCATTTAAAGTGTTTCTCTTACTACATATTAAAGGAAGAGTAGTTCTGGTATGTCAGTTTGATTTAAAAGCAGAACGCCCATTTTTTTTTCTTTTACTTTCAATAAGTGTGTTGAATAATCCCATGGGGAAAGCTTTTTCTGTGACAGATATTTATCATAGTAAAAAATGCTGAGACTATAAAATATTTTAAATGTTACCATGTGACTATTATTTCAATGCACATATTTCTGCATAATGACATTTGCCATCTGGCATTCTTACAAATAAGTCTTCTTTCTGTACACGCTGTACATCTTTTTGCTTGTCTTTTTCAGTTTGTGTCTAGTCATAATTAATCTCTAGGCTCACATAATAGGCTTCTCCTGCATGTTCTCTTAGCTAAGGAAATAAGTACTCAAAAGTGCAACATCATAGGCAGGGAACAAAGGATTCACATTCCGCTTTCTGGGTTAGAGAGCACTGATGTGATTCTCAGGAGCCAAGCTTCTTAGCAAAGAAATGAAGGATTTACAGCCCTCCAGCTTTCTCAGCTACCAAAGCTCTTGAAGGCTTTCAAGAGCTGACCTTCTTAGCAAAGCGCTGGATTCTTTTAATGCACTCACTATCAAAAGGTAGCATACCTGATTTTCCAGTGTTATGTGGATGCTATTAAAAGGGAGTTTCCATGGATACAGACATCAGTGGGAATGGAGCAGGAATGTCCTCTTTTCAGACTTATTGTTGCTCCAAATATTATTAAAACCAAGATCATGTCACTCTTTGTATTCACATTTCTTATGCCTAGCTTCTTATTTATGAGGCAATGTTGTTGATAAGTAATGAATGCCTTTCTAAATGGTAGGTTCAAACACCAAGGTATTTATGAGAGATGTGGTACCACGTGCATGGAGGTCAGTTAATTATCAATAGTTTATGTAATGGGAGTTTTGTTATAGGTTTTTGTATAACTTTAGAGAATACAAATTAATAAGAGACACCACACCACCTGTACACACCCACAGGATTAAAGACCCCTAACAAGTGTGCTTTATTTATCCTGGTTTGAAGACGTTTGAAAGCCAGTACTCAAAGATTATGAGAAATCACCTGAAATTGCTTTGAGTAAATTGTTTGGGAGATGAATCAAGATGGAGACTGACAAAAGGACAGGATCCCTTGAATTGACCCCTCACTGGGGACCCAAATCCTTTGCACCACAGTGGGTAAAATGGTCAGGAGGTGGATGAGAGAAATTTCTGCACTTGTTGACATGGGGACCCCACATACTGTGGTACCGAAATCCATTGGCAAAGCCCTGGCATGTGCTACAAATTAGAATGACACAACATAAAAGTTGTTCTCCAAATGAAAGCGTTGATGGGATTTTGAAAGTTGCAATGTGTAAACAGGCTTGTGCAAGTAACTTGTGTCTCCTTTACCTGAGTGTTGGGTGGGAAAAGGTGTTCTGTCTGGCTGCACAACCCTCGCTTTACCACGTGTTGTAAAATCAAAATTGTTAATAAGTCAGAATGGAAACAATAAATACATAAATAAAAAGACATCGTCCGTTATTCAAAATAATAACAGTATTTATCAAATTGAAGATCCTCTTTAAATAACGTAAAGTTGAATTTGTATCACAGCACTGCAAAATCCCTTCACCTTTCTTTTTGCATTTTGAGTGAGTTAATTCTAAGTTTATATTATGCCCTTATAATTACACATTTGTGGAGTATTATGATTAAAGTCAAATTATTTTTTACCAAGAACTAACTGAGTGTCAATGTGACACTATTATGAGTGATGACAAGCGTTAATTAATAATGTCTAGCTTTTAAAATTTTACTTAACTGTTCATCAGAAGAAATGATATATAATAAGACCTTGAAATTGGACAAAAAGCTGTCTTTAAATTATAACTTTTATGTATGTAAATTATTGATAAGAAATCAATTTCCAAATACTTTTACAGAAACACATTTAACATATGCTTTCTTCAATATTGCCATTTGCCATTCTTTGAAAAAAGGTAAGAAAATAAATTAATTATGCTTTTAAATATCTACCTACATTTCAGCCCAAAACTTCGAAGGGTAGGGGAAGTGGAGAAAACTTTCACAAAAATTCGTCAGACCTTCAATTGCCACAAATAGGTGTTAGGTAGCATAAGCAATTTATTAGATTTATTGCTTGTGCTTGTTCACATAAAGGAAGTTATAAGGTATTCCACAAAAGAAGACAAAATTGAAGGCTGTTGGTATAAACTGTTATTGTTGTAAACTATCCAAACAAGGGATGTGACCTAGGAATAAAAAGTAATTCATTTTATCTTTCTGTCACCTAGATGTGTCTCTCCTTTGAGTTATCTCTGAGTATTTTCTATTGTTTTATTTTTTACCCTTGTTGTGAAGGCACTCTTATTGTTTAGTAAGCAGAATTAGAGTAGCTGAAGTTTACAGAGTCAATGGCTGACAAACAATAAGGTCAATGTCTGTTCCATCCTGGAAAAATTGAGGTTACAACAGGTGAAATTATCATTCTTTTTTGTTTCTGTGGCTCTAATAGAATGCCAGAGAGTCCCTGACCTTTACCGCCAGTTGTGTCTCACTCTAATAGCAACATGTAACCTTTGACACTCAATTAAAACAGGAAATAAGGCAAAGAGTGGGTCAATATGCATGTTTGGCCAATGAAAGCCTTTGAAAGAAATTCCAAGGGGTTTTTAATAAGCCATAACCCTTATTCGTCTGGCACACAGACATTAAAGTTATGGCCAGTAAAGTAAAAGAACATAGAAACAAAAAAATAACCTGTATTGTTTGTTTTCCTTCTGACCCCAAGACCTGCATATTAAGGGGTCCCACAACAGACCAATTCACATTACATGTTCTGATTTCCCAGGGTAAGGCTGTTGCTGAAAGTGAAAGGATAGTTGTTTGGGGCATAGAAGTTTGCTACATTGAATAGTCATATCTTTTTATTTAATGTAAATTTATTTTTTAAGTAGAAGAGTACCATAATGTACTCCTTTTTTTATGGAATATAGCAGCATAAATTTTGAGAAGAGTTGAGTGTCAGTGTTGGTAATAGTTTTGCTGATCAAATGGAGAAGCGTCCACATCAGAGAGAGCGGGTATAGTGTATTCTGATAGATCTTGCAAGGTGACGGTTGGTTGGTGGGTAAATGTTTCTTACATATATTCAAAGATACTATCTCATGTTTTACAGAGGAAACAATTAGAAGAACATGGGAAAAAGGACATTTGCGGCCAAAAACAGCTATGGCAGAAGCAGAGTGGTCTTGGAATTTGTTAGGTCTACATGCAAATCCTAATTTTATTTATTAGAAGTGTGCCTATGAATAAATTAAATCGTTTCTGATATATCATTTTATGTGAATTAGAGACAATATTATACACCTCTTTATACTGCATTATTTCTTATGGTTTTTGACTAATTGAGATGTTCTTATTTAATTATTCAGTGTTTAGCATACAATAAGCATAAAATAAATATTTCTTAGCTCCTCATTAATTTATTTTATATATACATAGCTTTTTATTGAACAAATTGATTTCATCTAATATGATAGTTGTTTGAGCTCCAGAAACTCAGCACCAGAGTATGATATTTCACATAAAGTGGTCACACATTTTAATTTCAAGTAAAATGGTTTAGACAGGCTCTGGCATACACAGCACACACGGGCACACAAGCAAACATGCACACACATTCGAAGAGATCTGGAAAGTTATAAGTCAAATGCCCATAGCAGCCTACTGTGGGTAGTAAGACTATGGTATATTTTTCTTAATTTTTAACTTTCTCTGTTATACATTTACTGTTCTTGTAACAATAATATAAAAAGATATATTAATGTTTGGTTTCAAATCATTTACTTAGTCTATAAATTATAAAATAGATATTTGATACTCTTTTTTATGGTGCTAATTTTAAATAGTTTTATTTAAGACATCACATTTTCCACTTTACAATACAGTGCTTATAAAGTGCACTATTTTCTTTCTCTGTGCACATAGTCCATATTCAAGTATCAAGAATGCAATTTTATTATACAGCAGCTGAACTTTTAACACTGCCATGGAATTTGCTACAAATTTGGGTCCTTCAATATTTTGTGTGGAACATTGCTAAATATATGCAAGAGGTTGGCTTAATCAACCTTTTCAATGGTAGGCCCAGAGGAGGCACCCCCAGGTGGAGGGGCTTGATCACCAGGGGAAACCCCAGGCATTCCTCCTGGCATGCCTTCTGCACCCTGGTACAGCTGTGTGATGATTGGGTTGCAGACTTTTTCCACATCTTTCTGCTGAGGTTCAAATTCTTCCTTTTTTTCAGTCAGATTCTTATCAAGCCAGCTGATGATTTCATTGCACTTATCAAGAACAATCTGTTTGTCCTCATCATTGATCTTGCCTTGAAGTTTTTCATCTTCAACCATTGTTTTCATGCTGAATGCACAGAATTCAAGTGAGTTCTTGGAAGACAGCTTGTCCTGCTGCTTCTCAACTTCAGCTTTGTACTTCTCAGATTCCTGGACCATGAGCTCAACCACTCTCAGACAGCCTCTCAGTTAAAAAAAATATTAGGAATATTATCTGAGCACCATCCCTTGTTTTCAGCACTCATAGGTTCCTTAATTTCTGAATACATGAATTAATTGATAAAAAATGTGTTTTCTATATGTTGGCTGATACCACATCTTCTCATTTTAAAATAAAACACTAATGTGCTATTGTGATATTGGACTCCGCTAGCGTTTTACTGAGACTTCACATTAGATTATTGCATTAATCTTTGATATGTGCAAAAATGAGATTGGCCTTTAGTTTCCTTTTTTGTGTGTAAGATACAAAGATTTGTTATAAATACTTTACTGGTTTTGAGTAAAGAATTTGGATGTTTTTCTTTATTATAAGTAACATTTTCCTTACTCATTTTTTTGGAGATTTGTAGACCTTCCTTGTGGAATCACCTGTACCTGATACATTTTGGAAAAATAACCCTTAGTCAATTTTCTTTATTGTTTCTATGGATTGAAAGTTTCCACTTATTCTGGGTTTTGTATCATTAACAATATTTTCTATAAAAGAATTCATTGAATTTATGACATTGAGTTTTGTGAAATATTTCAAACATTCACTACTTATTGGATATGTTCTTTCTTTTTTTATTTAAAAAATAGTTAATATAATGGGATTACATTGGTTAATAAAATTATACAGGTTTCAAGTGTACATTTCTTTCTTTTTCTTAATGTTTTATTGTTTATGCTGTCCCAGTTGTCCTGTTTTGCCCTCTTTGTACCCCTTCATCCAGCCCCCCCCAACTTTCATAGTCAGTCCCAGTACCTTTGTCCATGTCCGTGGATCCTTCCTGTATGTTCTTTGACTAATTGCTTCACCTTCTTTCAATCAGTCACCACCTTTCCTCTCCCCTCTTATAGCTGTCAGTCCATTCCATGATTTCATGCCTCTGGTTCTACTTTGCTCATCAGTATAAGTGTGTTCATTAGATCCCTCTTTTATAAGTGATACCATAAGATACTTGTCTTTCACAAACTGGCTGATTTCACTTAGCATAATAATGTCCAGTTCCATCCATGCTATCTCAAAAGGCAGGAATTCCTCTTTTTCTACTGTGTAAATGTATCAGTTTTTTAATCCACTCAACTATCGATGGGCACTTAGGTTGTATTCAAATCTATTATTGTAAGTATCATTGTTATGAACATAGGAGTGAATAAATTCTTTTGAATTGGTGGTTTGGGATGCTTAGCATATATTCCCAGCAGTAGAATCACTGGGTCAAAGGGCATTTCCGTTTTTAATTTTTTGAGGAAACTCCACACTGTATTCCACACTGGCTGGATCAGTCTATATTCCCACCAACAGTGCATTAGGGTTCCCTTGTCTCCACGTTCTTACTTTGTTGTTTGTTGATTTATTAATGATAGCCCTTTTGGCAAGTGTGAGGTGAAACCTCATCATGGTTTTAATTTGCATCTCTCTGATGGCTAGTCATGTTGGGTATATTTTCATATGTCTATGAGCCCTCTGTATGTCCTCCTTAGAGAAGTGTCTGTTCAGGACCTTTGTTCATTTTTCAATTGAATTATCTTCCTGGTGTTGAGATGTATGTGTTCTTTATATATTTTGGAGATTCATCCCTTGTCTGATGTATCATTGGCAAATATGTTCTCCCATAAAGTTAGTTCCCTTTTCATTTTGATGGTGGTTCCTTTAGACATGCAAAAGCTTTTAATTTGATGTAGTCCCATTTGTTTATTTTTTTTCTTTTATTTTCCTTGGCATAGGAGATACATCAGCAAAAACATTGATACATGGGATATCTGAAATTTTACTGCCTATTTTCCACTAAGATTTTTATGGAATCATGACTTATATGTAAGTGTGTTATCCATTTAGTTTTTTTGTTTGATATAAGTTGATGGTCTAGTTTCATTTTTTTGCTTATACCAGTCCAGTTCTTCCAACACCATTTATTGAAGAGATTGTTTTTCCTCCATTGTATGTTTGTGCATCTTTGTCAAATATTAATGGATTATAAAGACATGGATTTTTTCCCTGGGCTTTCTATTCTGTTCCATTGATCTCTGTGTGTATTCTTATGCTAGTACCAGACTATTTTGATTATAGTGGCCTTGTAAGTACAGTGGGTTTGATATCAAGTATTGTGATCCCTCCAACTTTGTTCTTCTTTCTCAAAATTGCTGTGGCTCTTCGGGGTTTTTTTGGTTCCATATAAACTTTTGGTATATTTTTTCTAGATCTATGAAATATGCACTGGTATTTTAATAGAGATTGCATTGAATCTACAGATTTATTTGGGTAGTATGGACATTTTAATGATGTTAATTTTTCCAATCCATGCTTCCATTTATTTGTATCTTCCTTAATTTCTTTCTTAGTGTTCCATAGTTTTGTGAGGATAGGTCTTTTACTTCCTTGGTTAAGTTTATTCCTAGGTACTTTATTTTTTTAATATTAAATGGATTTTATTCTTAGTTTCTCATTCTGCTAGTTCACTGTTGGTAGTCAAAAATGCCATCAATTGCTGGATATTCACTTTGTATCCACTACCTTGTCATATTCACTTCAAGTAGTTTTTTGGTGAAGCCTGTAGGGGTTTCTGTGTACACTGTCATGTTGTCCGCAAATAATGACAGTTTTAATTCCTCCTTTTCAATTTAGATGTTTTTTATTTATTCTTCTTGTCTGATCACTGTGGCTAGGACTTCCAGTACTATATTGAGTAAGAGTGGTGAAAGCAGACACCCCTTACTTGTTTCTGATCTTAAGGGAAAAGCTTTTATTTTTTGCCCATTGAGTATGATGTTGGCTGTAGGTTTTTAATATATTGTATGTATTATGTTGAGTTATGCTCCTTCTGTTCCCACTTTTCTAAGTGCTGTTTATCATAAATGGGTGCTGGATTTTATCAAACACTTTTTCAGCATCTCTTGATTCGATCATGTGATTTTTATCTTTAATTTTGTATATATGATGTATCACAATTATTGATTTGTGAATATTGTGCCATCCTTGCATCCCTGGAATAAATCCTAAGAGCTTACGTTGTGTGATCTTTTTAATGTATTGCTAGATCCAGTTTGCTAATAATTTGAGGAGGATTTTAGTATCTATGTTCATCATCAATATTGGCCTGTAATTTTCTTTCTTTGTTGTATCTCTATCTGGTTTTGGGATTAGGATACGACAGGCCTCGTAAAAAGAGTTTGGCAGTTTTCCCTCTTCTTGATTTTTTTGGTGTAGTTTGAGAAGCATAGGTGTTAATTCTTCTTTGAATGTTTGGTAAAATTCACCTGTGAAGCCATCTGATCCAGGGCTATTGTGTGCTGGGAATTTTTTGATTGCTGCTTCAATTTTGCTATTTGTTTTCTGTCTATTCAGGTTTTCTGCTTTTTCCTGATTCAGTTTTGGAAGACTATATTTTCAGAAAATTTTCCGTTTCACACAGGTTTTCCAATTTCTTGACATATAATTGTTCATAGTAATTTCTTACAGTCCTTTGTATTTCTGTGATACCAGTTGTTACTTCTCCTCTTTCACTTCTGATTTTATTTATTTGGGTTCTCTCTCTCTCTCTCTTTTTTTTTTTTTCCTTGCTGAGTCTAGTTAATGGTTTGTCAATTTTGTTTATCTTTTCAAAGAACCAGCTCCTGCATTCACTGATCCTTTGAATTGTTTTTTTTTTTTTTTAATCTGTTTTATCTCTATGTCATATAATTATGCTTTGATCTTGATTATTCCCTTCCTTCTACTCTTTCTGGTCTTTGTTGTTGGTTTTTTAGTTCTTTAGGTATAGGGTTAGGTTGTTTATTTGAGATTTTTCTATCTTGTTTAGGTAGGCTTGTATTGCTATGAACTTCTCTCTCATGACTCCTTTCACTGTGTCCCATTGGTTTTGAGATGTTTTCCATCCATTTTCATTTGTTTCCAGGTAATTTTTGATTTCTTCCTTGATCTCATTGTTAACCCATTCATTTAATAACATGTTATTCAGCCTCCATGTACTTGTATGTTCTCGAGTTTTTTCTTGAGGTTGATTTCTAGTTTTGAGCAATTGTGATCCAAGAAGATGCTTAACATGATTTCAATTTTCTTGAATTTGTTGAGTTATTTTGTGTCCCATCATGTGGTCCGTCTTTGGACATAATCTATGTGCTCTAGAGAAGAATGTATATTTTGCTTCTTTGGAGTGAAATATTCTGTAAATATCAATTAAGTCAATTTGATCTAGTGTATCATTTAATGTCTCTATATCCTTGTTGATTTTTTTGTCTAGATGATCTATCCATTGTTGAAAGTGGGGTGTTAAAATACCTACAGTGACTGTATTGCTCTTGATCTCTTTCTGAAAGTCCTTAAAGATTTTCTTTATATATTTAGGTGCTCCTATATCTGGTGTATATGTGTCCACATGGGTTATATCCTCTTCTTGGACTGCTCCCATAAATATTATGTCATGACCTTCTTTGTTTCTTGTTATGGTCTTAGTTTTGAAATCTATTTTGTCTGATATAATTATTACTACCCCAGCTTTCCTTTAATGTCCATTTGCATGGAATATTTTTTTCTATCCCTTCACTTTCAGCCTGTATAAATTTTTTGTTCTGAGGTTGGTCTCCTATAGATAACATATTTGTGTGTCCTGTTTTCTTATCCATTCAGCTACTCTATGTCTTTTGATTAGAGCATTTAATCCATTTACATTTAAGGTTATTATAGATAGGTACTTAGTCGTGGCCATTTTCCCCTTTATACTCGTATTCCTCTCTCTATATGATTTTTCTCCTTCTTAAAGCAGTCCCTTTAGCATCTCTTGCAATGCTGGTTTGGTGGACATATATTCCTTTAGCCGTTTTTAATCTGGGAAACTCTTGTTTCACCTTCCATTTTTTAAAAGATTTTATTGATTTATTTTAGATCAAGGGGAAAGGAGGCAGAAAGAGAGGGAGAGAAACATCAATGTATGGTTGCCTCTAGCTCACCCCATACTGGGGACCTGACCTGATCTGCAACCCAGGAATGTACTCTAACTGGGAATCAAACCAGCAACCCTTTGGTTCACAGGCCAGCACTCAATCCACTAACCTGGTTACACCAGCCAGGGATCACCTTCCATTTCTAAAAAGCCTTTCTGGATAGAGTAGTCTTGGTTGCAGGCCTTTGCTTTTCTTTCTTTTTTTCTGTCATTGATTATTTTATGTATCTGTGCATTCTCCATTATTTTCAATTTTATTATTTCTAGTTTGTTTTTACATTTGTCTTTTTCAAAAATACTTGCTCTATATATGATTATTCTACTGTGTTCTAACTTATTAAGTTCTAATTTTACTTTAAAATAATTTATTAATTTTCATATTGAGGGTACAAAGTTCATCATGTACCTGTAACATCTCCTTTATTATTTATGTTGTTTAGGTCTTCTATAATCTTGCTTTTTTTGATTATTTGATCTATTTTTGCATAACATATATATTAAAGACTCCTGTTATGTTTGTGTTTCTGACTATTTGCCTTGGATCTCTGATAGATTCTGCTTTGTAACAACTTGGGCTTTTCTATTTGATGGATAAATATGCATAACTGTCATGTTGTCATTGTAAGTTGTGGCCTTTGGGATTATAAACTGACTTCGTTTGATAATTCTATGGCTGAATTCTACTATATCCTCCATTTTTTTTAACATATCTACTGTGTCCTTGACCTTCAAATTTTCTGAATTCCATTGTTTGCATAGGTCTCCTGTACACAACAGATAACCTCATTTTGCTTTGTGAACAATCTTTTTTTCTTTTAATAAGCCATTTAATCTTATTTAAAATTTTTGACATTACAAGTTTTTGCCAGTTCTGTGATTTATTTTACTTTTTGTTTACTGATTCAGATGTCTTTCACTATGAAGATTGTACTCTTTATTTTTCTTTTAATATTTTGATATTTATGGTGCTCTATTATTTTGTCCTATTATTAAGCTTTATATTAATACCAAAATATTATAATCTTATCTTCCTTTCTTAGGCAATACTATTTGGTTCCCCAAAATGATAAACAATAAAATTATAATATATCCCTCTCTCATCCTTCTTTTTTTTCCACCTTCTTTGACTCAACTATCCAATAAATGGTATTATCTTCTGGGTACTTTTTTTACTATACTAAAACTTTAAAAATCTTGAAATATATTTATGTGTTGCTGCTGATGGTATCCTTTCTTTTTCTTATAGTTTAGTAATATTATCAGGAAATACCTTGATACTGATGATTCTAGATCAATTCTCTTTGGCACAGAATATGTCTTTTCAATATATAGATTCAGATATTTTATTTTAAGGACATCTCCTGAATCATAATTTTAAATAATTCTTCTGTTTCATTATTTTGTTTTTCTTTTAAGACTCCAATTATATTTTGTCCATCACCTTTGTCCATCTTCAATGTTTATTACTTTGTCCTATGGTCCCTTTACATCTTTTATTTCAGATTTATTTTCTTACCTCTTTGCATTTGATCTGCTCTGCACTTTCACTGTACTGCTGGTCAGTATTTTTTTTAGCTGTTTGTAATTTAGTTATTATATCAGAAATACTTTTATGTTTCACTTCTACTTCTGTTCCTAATTCATGAAGGATAAGTTAGATTTTGTTTTCTCAACTCCTCTGATGTTTTAATGACTGTCAATTCCTCTTGTATATGATACTTTTCATGTTTTTATTTTTTCTGCCTTGATTGTTCTTGGATCAATCCAGGGCTGCTCCCCCCCAAAATATGAAGCACCTGATTACATCTATGAATTGTGGTGATGATAGCATATTTAAATCAAATGTAGTGTTTCATTGAGAGGTTTTGATTTTAAATTATTTTCCTTAATGAAATGAATATTTTTCAAATCATATATTTTTAGTTTATATTACTTCTTTATTTTTCATTATTTTTAATCCTCACTCAAGGTATTTTTTCATTGTTTTTTTAGAGAAAGAGGAAGGAGGTGAGAGAGACAGACGGAGAGACAGAGAGAGAAGGTGTAACAGACAAATATCAGTTTGTTGCCTCTCCTGCACGCCTTGACTGGTGGTTCAACTTGCAACACAGGCATGTGCCCTGACTGGAAATTGCACCCACACCTTTTAGTGTATGGGATGATGCTTCAACCAACTGAGCCACACCAGCCAGTTTAAGTTTATATTATTAATATAGAAAGGTATAATAATAGAATTTTTTATATTGCCTGACCATCATTTTTCATGTCCTTCTTTTATATGGCTTCTTTCTGCTTTATAAACAATATAAAGTCCCACAATCATCCATGCTTACTTTTGTGACAAACATTTGTGTAAAAAACTTCTTGTTTTATTTCTTTCAAAATTGGTCAATGCTCTAGTAAATTCTGCATTTTCTCCTGGATCTTGAGCAGTGTCCTTAACTTTTGTGGCTGTTCTTTTCTTTTTTTCCTGCAAGAGTCCAAGCAAGAACTAGAGATTTTTTATCATTCAAAACATTGCCAACAAGTTCTAATGTACCTTACAGTCTCCAAATATTTCAAAATCAAAAGAGAACTAATGAAACAATCCTATTTGCTACTGCAGCAACAAAAACAACAAAAGCTACTTAGAAATGCATTCAACAAAGCAGGTAAAAGACCTGTACTCAAAAAACTACAGGATACTGAAAAAAGAAATGAAGAATACAAAGAACTGAAAACAAAGAAGCCCTAATAGCCTCAGCGATCTTAAGAAAGAAGAACAAAGTTAGAGGTATCCTAATATCTAATATCAAACTATGGTACAAGTCCATTGTAATCAAAACAGCCTTGCACTGGCATATGGATCAATTGAACAGAATATAAAGTCCAGAAATAAATCCATGTCTTCATGGTCAGTTGATATTTGACAAAAGGGCAAGAGTATATAATGTAGTACAGACAATTTCTTTAATAAGTGGATTTGTGAAAATTGGACATGTGCATTCAAAAAAATAAACTAGACCACTAACTTACACCACACACAAGGATAAACTTAAAATGGATAAAAGACTTAAATGTGCCCTGGCTGGTGTAGCTCAGTGTATTGAGCGCGGGCTGGGAACCAAAAGGTCCTGGTTTGATTCCCAGTCAGGGCACATGCCTGGGTTGCGGGCCAGGTCCCCAGTGAGGGCCATGTGAGAGGCAGCCGTACATTGCTGTTTCTCTCCCTCTCTTTCTCCCTCCCTTCTCCTCTCTCTAAAAAATAAAAAATAAATAAAATCTTAAAAAAAAAGACTTAAATGTAAGTCACAAAATTATGAAAGTCCTAGAAGAGAACATAGGCAATAAAATCTCAAACTGACAATAAAAGAAAACATAAATAAATGGGACTACATCAAAAGAAAAATCTTCTGCACAGCCAAAGAAACCATCAACAAAATTAAAAGGGAACCTGCTGTATGTGTGTATATATTTCACAATGATACATCTGGTAAGGGGTTAATCTCCAAAATGTATAAATAATTTATACAAATCAACACTAGGAAGAAAACAATCAAATTAAAAAATGGACAAAGGACCTAAATATATACTTCTCCAAAGAAGACATACAGATGACCAAAAGACATATGAAAAAACGCTCAACATTACTCATCATCAGAGAGATGCAAATTTAAACCACGGTGAGTTATCATCTCATACCTACCAGACTGGCTACCATCAATAAATCAAAAAACAGCAAGTGCTAGTGAGTTTGTATAGAAAAGGGAACCCTAGTGCACTGTTGGTGGGAATGCAGATTGGTAAAGCCACTGTGGAAAACAGTAAAGCCATAAAAAAGGGGTAAGTCATACCTTTTGTGACAATATGGGTGAATCTAGAGAATATTATGCTAAGTGAAATAAACCTGTCAGAGAAAGAGAAGAACCGTATAATTAAACTTACATGTGGAATGTAATGAACAAAATAAACTGAGAAATAAAATAGAAACAGAAGCATGGATACATGGAACAGAATGACAGCTGTTGGAGTGGGGGGGGACTAGATGAAAGATGGTGAAGCGATTAGCCAAAGAACATATGTATAAGCCATGGACACAGACAAGTGTGATGATGGCCCGAGGGAGGGGGGGGCAGCAGTTGGGAGGATGTGAGCAAAGTGGTGAAATGGGACATCTGCAATAGTGTCAACAATAAAAATAAAGGGAAGAAAAATATTTCAAAATCAAAATCAGATTTTCTTTATTTTCAGAAATGAACTGCCATCACCTTCCATACAGGAAAATGATCTGCCTTTTTTCCTTTTTCAGTACTTATGTGTCCCCTTAAATTGTTTCCTCTGATTTCTGTGACCCCTATTTCTTACCACTATCTTTTTCATAATTCAAATACTAGTTTGTCATATAGTGGACATGCTTTGATAAAATTTTATGTTGGTCTTAAAAAATCTAAATTCACAAATAAAATTGGAAAGTAAATTTTGTTTTTCAAATCTAACAACAAAAATTTTAAGCCAGGATAATTTTGGCTTCATAAAATAATTTTGGAAAACTTTGCATTGCTCTCTACAAGTTTGAAGATTTTATACTAAATGAAAATTTTCTCTTTATTACAAGCTCAGTGAATTTGATCCTTCAAACTACAGAATATGGCACCTTATTAGTTAGTGTTCTTTAGCAAAATTCTATGATTGTTGTTATTTAATTCACATCTCACTCATTCCATTTTAGTTTTTCCCAAATATCTTTTCCTCCACTAGAGGTGTTGTTGGTATCTTTCTAGGTGTTCTACCTACGTATATATCTATCATTTATTAATTTTACAGTTACATATAGTTTGTTGAAATTAGTTTAGATAATTCTATTTTAGTTGATTCTAATATTTATCATTCAATATTTTATTACATGACTTTGCAATTTTTAATTTTAAAACATTCCCCATTTGTTTAAAATATATTTTAGAGAGCCCCACACCCTTCCTTCCTTCCCCTCAACAACTCCTCCCCTCAAAGTTTTTGAATTTTTGTTTCTTCATTCTGTTTTGGTTGAATGTTTATTTCTCCCTTCTGTTCCAAACCATTGATTTGAGTCCCAGTTTCCTTCCCTTTACTGTTGGTTAACTGTATATTTTCCTTTAATTCACTTTTTATAGCCTTCACTTCTTCCTCTATTTTTGCAACCATACTCAACCATTTCTGTGAGTATCCTGATTATCAGTGTTTTGAACTCTGCATCTAATAGGTTGACTATCTCTTCATTGCTTAGTTGTATTTTTTCTGGAGCTTTAATCTGTTCTTTCACTTGGGCCATATTTTTTTTTTTTTTTGTCTCGGTGCACATGATACTAGTAAGGGGCAGAACCTTAGGTATTCACCAGGGTCGGGCAGCCCATGTCTCTGCATTGTGGCACCTTATGTGTGGGAGGGGTCCTAGAGGGAATAATGCTGCTTGCTGGGCTCTCTGATGGCTTTCAGTCACTCTCTTACCCACAATCAAATTAGGCCCTTCTGTTGCTGATTCCCAGATGGGTGGTGTTATGTATGTTCTAGGACCCTGTGGATCTCTCCAATGAACTTTCTGGTGAGGTTGGAAATTTCTCCTGCTACCTCAACCCCCACAGGTATTTTCATTCAGAGGTTTTGAGGCTTCATTTCCCTGGGATGGAACCCTGGGATGCATGGTCTGTCTGGCTCCCCGCTTCTTCCTCCTGGTTTATCTGCAAGCAAATGTGGGACCACCCCCTTGGCCAGCCACCGGCTTGCACACTTTCTGTCCTCCAGCCACTGCCTTACTATGAGTCCTCTCCACCCCTCCTACTGGTCTGGATGAATGTTTCTTTTTTCCTTGGTTGTTGGACTTTCATAGAGTTTGATGTTCTGGCAGTTCTGGTTATTTTTTGTTTTTAAATTTGTTGTTGTCCTTGTTTAGGTTGTACTAGGAGGCAAAATGTATCTACCTATGCCTCCATCTTGGCTGGAAGTCCTAAATCTTAGTTTATATAACAATAAATGTATGCTTATTTGAAAATGTAAACTCTTTGATGTTTACAAATAGATAGCTCTCTAAAGTAACAGTTGTGTGTGCTACATGATTAATCTCTTGTGTTTTCTTGGAGATTATCAATATTTGATTTATTGTTTTAACTGAAACAAAATGTAGAGTATGTACTGGATATTTAGTATTTTCATAGATTGAACATATAACTGAAAGTAGTGTTTGGACCACTTTTCATACAGAAAATCATTTTCTCAGCCACATAGTTATCCAATATGGGAAAACATTAAAAAAAGCCTTCCAGGCATAAATTATTAGAACTTCTTTCATCAGCAAAGATGTTATGCAGTCTCATGAAAATGAACTCTGCTGGAAAATGTCATCTGCCTTCCTGTTTCAGAGTTAGCTAAAAACAGCATGGCCAGAATTGCATTAACTGTGGATACTCAAGAGTCCTGTTTTTAAATGTAATTAGGAAAGCACTCATGGAATTTGCTTTAGAAGAGCATTTATAGTAACGATTGTAAAATTTTGTTGAAGGAATTATTTCATTGGCTTCATAATGTCACCAAAAAATTAAACTTGGGTTCCAATTGAATGAACTGCTTTGCAAAAATATTTGCATATCCTCATTAAATATTTAATTAATTCTATCATAATTATGTTTCCATATTAATCATTAGCTTCAAACAATATTTTTCCGGAATATTTTGCAAGTCTCTCCAATATTTTGGTTTGAATAAGTTAATAGAAATACACGAAAGAACTTATTTGGTCAACCTTGACTCTTGCCCTTGCACCAGCTTCTAAGCGAAGCTCTTTCAGAGACATGAAAAAGTGAAATGAAAGGAATAATTATCGGCATTCAGCTTGAAATACAGGGAAGAAACTTGTCCGGGTACCTGCAGAACGTGCTGCTTTTCCGATGAATGGAGTCAAAAGACATGTGACTGAATATTAAAAATACAGAAAGTATTAGAAGGCAGAGGATATGGATTTTAGTTCTAGTCCCAGCCTTATAACTTACTAACAAGTTATTTTACCTATAAGATATGAGATTTATGCTATATTTTCTATCAGATAACAAGATTATCATATGTAAGGTAATGCATGTGAAAGTGCTTTTTAATACTAGCTAAATAATATGGACTGTTATTAATGAAAATAAGTTAAAGTTTCCCTGTTGCTTGATACGTGTCAAGTACCTTTATATATGAACTCATTTTATCCTTGCAGCGACCCTGTGATGAGTATGCTCATCATTGTTTTGATACTGAGGAAAATGACACGGATGAGTGCTTAAGTAACTGGTCTAGGCATAAAAAACCAGAGGTCGTGGAACTGGTAATTGACATGCAGATATACCATATGTGAACTTTCTCCATTACAGAACAATTGAGCATAATTTTCGCAACAGTAAATAGAGAAAGTAAATCTAGTATTCTGTGCTTCTAACTAGTGTATTTCTCAGTACACTTGTCAGAAGATGTTTGAACTTCGTGTAAATTTAGAAGAGCTTATAAATGCTTAGCAATATTCTGGGAACATTTCTGTCATAGCTTAAAATATAGACGAGAGCATAAAAGGATAACTAGTTAAAGAGGAAGAAAACAGAGGAGGAATTTTTCAGATAATTTAGCCAAAAAAAAGTTGGTTTAGATAACAGTGTGAGGAACTAAGAGTGATGTCTCAAGAGAAGCAGCTACTTTCAGGTAATATATAAGTTAACTAAAAGGAAGATATTTCAAATGAGTGTGATTACCTAGCAAACACTCTGAAAGTCAAACACCAGAAACATATCATGCATATTAACATCATGATCTATTGAACTTAACAAGGCTTAATAGGTTAAGAATAATAATATTGGCTTATAGTTTGTAGGATTTTACACCTTTACTTATCATTTATACCAATCTTATGCCATTAAATTTATTCTCAAGTTTTACTAGGAGCATAGTTATTATAACTGAAATCTGACTACGGGTTACAGAAAAAATATATTTTTCTATTAATCAATCACTACATACTCTGAACCCTGTTCTTCACATACCTCATCTCACTTAAAACTCACAGCAGCTGCAAAGGCAGATATCATCATCCCACTATTGCTGGTGAGACTCAAAGAGCTTTAGTAGAATACAAGAGAAAATCTCATTATGTTTCTGAACCAGTAGATGAATCTATTAAATCTATGATTTATCTTAAACAATAATATTTACCTAATCAGAAAAGGTTATTTCCTTTCTATCACTTTGGCACCAAAAGTGTATTATGAACCATTATTGAGTAGAGTAAAAATACAACATAAGTGAACCAAAGAGAATTACTGTTTTAATTTATATGAAGTAACATAAAGCTTAAATTATCACAGCCTCTTATGCCTTTACCAATGGGTCTTTGGTATTCACATCACATCTATGTAGCATTGCTATAGAGCTAGGTTGCCTGATTGTGAAAATCCAAGGTTCTCCATCATGTAACATTGGGCAAGTGACTCAATATATCTTTGCCTCAGCTTTCTCATCTGTAAAATGAACATAAAAAAGAACCATACTGGATTCATAGGACTTTATAAGGAGTAAGTGACTTAACATGAATAAACTAAAACTGTGGATGGCATTTATGAGATCAAAAAAAAGTTATCATTGTAATAATAGTATTATTATTCCTATCTTTGAACAATATTCCCAATAAGGTTGAACTTCTAATATTAATAACAACACTAGTAACATTGTTCATACACTTAATAAAAATAGATATGTGGGAGTGTTAATTAAAATAATAAAATTCTATAAACTGTAAAGCAGTTTGATTATTTTTATAGGGTCAGGATCTTATTAAATTCAGCAATCAATGGTGTTAATAAGCACAATAAGTTTCATATTCAGCGGTTCTTTGGAAAATTATATTCAATTGGAATGTTACATTCAATTGGAATTCTAACCATTTAATTAACTCATATGATTCCGGAAAACGTTTTCACTTTGGTCATTATTGCTACCCTAAAATCTTATCCTCAGCTAACACATACTAAAGATAATAAGAGGATGAAGATGATGATGATAAGGATTATAACAATGATAGAAGTCTTACTATGTGCTAAGCACAAGGAAATTTTTATTTGAAGAAGTACAAGAAACACATACCTATTCTCACAATTATTATCTCTTTTGCAGGTCAAAACGGGTTTCAAGTTGTATGTCTGTACCTTATTATACTTATATATTGAATGATAGTATTTAATTAGTTTCCTACATTTATTTTCCTATTGAAGTATAGTTGAGATACCAAAACTCAGCTAACCAAGTCTAGAGAAAAATAGCAAAGTGATCATTTTTGTTCTTTCTGTTCCTCTGTTTGTATCTTCAAGATGAAGTCATCCTACTCCAATTTATTGTATTGGGACTCTTTCTTAATTTTATTTAATTGCACCCAAAGTCTCTCAGGATATAGTAAAAAAAAAAAAAAGGAAATTTAAATTTTCTTAAGTTTAACCTTTTATTTAAAATGTTCTTGACTGCCCTGGCTGGTGTAGCTCAGTGGATTGAGCACGGGCCGGGAACCAGAGGATCCCAGTTCGATTCCTTGTCAGGGCACATGCCTGGGTTGAAGGCCGGGTCCCCAGTGCGGGCCATGTGAGAGGCAAACATACATTGCTGTTTCTCGCCCTCTCTGTCTCCCTCCCTTCCCCTCTCTCTAAAAATAAATAAATAAAATCTTAAAAAAAATATTCTTGACTGACAAAAATCATGGTCATCTGATAATTCAGATGTTTCTGGAAATGTTTGAAAAATTAATACTTCAGTGCCATAGGATATCCATTTTGAATGAGAGCCCAGAAAGCCTCCAAAGTGTGTGTTTCAGTGTGTGTAGGAGGAGGGTGTTGGTGGAGATGAGAACATCCTCAGAGAAGGGGGAATCCAAGACTCAAGAGCAAATCAACTTTACTGAAAAAGGACTAAAAGAGAAAAGGTCTGAGTGACGGGAAACATTTTTCTTTCATATTTCTTTCCAAATATGTTCTGATGAACCTCACCCTGCAAAGGGAGGCCTTTCATAAGGTGCAAGTCAAATTGAAAACTCTCATTTCACTATGTGATGTCATTGTATATTTATGTAACATTTGATTGCAAATAATCTAGATTCTGCTTAATCACAAGGGGTAAACCAATGGAATGTTGTAGAGTCAGGAAACGCAGTGGGACCGCATGAAGGACTAAAACTAGAAACTTCCATTAAAGAACTGAGTTTATTATCACATTCCCAAAGATGCCTTGTTTCTTATCTCTTTAATTTCTTTGAGGGTCTGTCTCATTTTTTCCTCATTCCTTTTAGACTTCTTACAATGCCTTTGTGCATGTTATTAGAGCCAACCCCTAACCTATCATTTACACTCAACCCATAACCTCCAACTAATTCTAACATTAATTCTAACATTTAACCCTAATTATAAACTCCACACTGACACTAACCCGAAACCTAACCCTAACTCTAATCTTAACTCCACCTCTAACTCAAAACCTAACCCTAATTGTAATTTAAACCTAACTCAAATCCTTAGAACTAATTATAACCTTAACACTAGAAAAAAAAAAAAATCAACCTCAGCTTTCCATAATTTCCTATTTGACCTTAACAGAGTTTTTCTGGATCAGTCTGTATAAAGAAACTCTGTTCCACCATTCTCAATCCCCTTACCTTGTTTTGTGTTCCTGATCATATAGCTACCTCCCACATTATTTTTTAATTTTTAATTCTTCTCTCAAAAGATTAGAAGTTCTAAGGTAGCACATACCCTATCTGTTTTGCTCCCCAGAGTCTAGTATAAGGCCTGTCAGGGAGTAAACATCCAGAACATGTGTGTCCAATGAATGCTGGATAAATTGCAGAGTTCCAGTATACACACAAAAATAACTGACATGAAAACGAAATGGATACATTATAGGTGATTTTGTATGTGTGTGAGAAAGAGACAGCATATAAGAGGCTCCAGAATACAGAATGCCTAAAAGGAGGTATTGTTAACTAGCGAACAATAGCCTGGCTGCCTATCCTTCTTTTCCTTTCAGATTCAAAAGGGTCATCATCACAAACAATAATCAGTCTCTTCTCTGCAAATTAAGATTTTACATTTACTCCTCTTCTTGGAAGAACATCCAGGGACAATAATGAAGTTCTTAGCCAAACCAAACCTTACTCCAAATATTTCTCACTATCTATAATTTACTGATTACTTACCATCTACCAAATATGAAACAAAATGTTTTACACATATGTGGTCTATTCAGGAGGTATCTAGCCATGTAATATGAAAAAATGGAGATATTTATTGTAGAAGAGACAAGACGCTGGACACACTGCACATAGAACAACGATGCCTCATTCCCCTTCAAAGTAGGTACCTTGGGACCGCACACAGTTCTCCCAGTTGCCATCAGTTGCCCTGTCATAGTTTTTTGAATCTCATTGAGTGTCTGAAATTGCTTCCCTTTCGAAGGTGATTTTAGTTTTGGGAAAATCATGAAGTCACAGGACAGCAATGGTCTGTAGGGAGGCTGAATCACTTGAGTGATTTGCTGTTTCACCAAAAAGAACTTCATGAGACATGATGCATGAGTGGGCACATTGTCATAATGAAGCTGCCAGTCACCAGTTGCCCATAGCTGCGGCCTTCTGAATCATTCGAATAGTTTCTGTGGAGGAATATTCAGGCTTAATGCAAAACTGGGTGCACATTTGTTGCTCTAGTCACTCAGTCATTTTGAATGCAACAACCACACAGTGCACATGCTCACTCAATGTCACCTGTTGCTCCCACTTACTAGTACAGTCAAGTCATCCTTGTTCACACATGTGCATTCCAGTCCACTCTCCTTGGCTGCTGGGTTACATCGATATTGCACAAACCATTCTAGTTATATTAACAATGGCAGGACTTTTCCTGGGCAGACCTTCTATTACCTTAATGTGAGCATCAACTTTATGTTATTGATGCCATTATTACCAGCCCCATTTTATAGATGAAGAAACAGACTCAGAGGGATTTGGTACATTGGTGACTATAATTCTGCTTAAAATTGTAGAGATTTTCATGTAGCTGTCTGATTCTAAAATTCATGCTCTTACCTAGGACTCTATGCTGTTTCATTATTATTCCCAGGAAATTTAGACTGTTGGCTAAGTCCCAATTGATCTCATTTTGATTTTTACCAATTTCATGGACTTTAATGTTGTATCACATCCCCCATCCCACGTGTAACTACCACATAACTATCCTATTCCCTCTAAATGCACTTTAATTTTTTAATTAAATTTATTGGGGTGACATTGGTTAGTAGGTCATATAGACTGTGTGCTTACCGCCTGAAGTCAAACTGTATATGAGGCCTCTTCCACCCTCATCCCCACCCGCTTCTCTCTGACAGCCACCGCATTGCTTTCTAAGTCCACAAGTTTCCCTTTTATAGCCTACATATGAGTGAAACTACATAGTTCTTAGCTTTTTTGACTGATTTATTTCACTTAGCATAATATTCTCAAGGTGCATGCATGTTGTCGTAAGTGGCAGTATTTCATCTTTTCCTATGGGTGAGTGGTATTCCACTGTATATATGCACCCCATCTTCTGTATCCGATCCTCTATCAAATGACGCTTTGGTTGTTTTCATCTCTTCACTCCTGTGAATAACGCTGCAATGAGTGTAGGGATGCATATATCTTTGCAAATACATGATTTCGAGTTTGGGGGTAGATACCTAGGAGAGAGTTTTCTGGGTTATATATTAACGCATTTCTTTCTTTCTTTCTTTCTTTTTTTTGTGAGAAACCTCCAGACTGCTTTCCATAGTGGCTGTACCAGTCTACATTCTCACTAGCAGTGAATGAGGGTTCCCTTTTCTCCGCAACCTCTTCAACACTTTTATTTCCTGTCTTGTTGATAATAAACTTCGAACTGGTGTAAGGTGGTATTTCATTGAAGTTTCGATTTGCATCTCGATAGCTAGTGAAGTTGAACATCTTTTCATGTATCTGTTGGCTGTTTGTGTGTCTTCTTGGGAGAGATGTCTGTTCAGGTCCTCTGCCAAATCTTTAATTGGATTATTTGTTTATTTGGTGCTCTAAATACACTTTTACATAAGAACTGGATTTTAACTCATCTGCAGTGCTACCCACTGATCCCATACTTCTTTCAAAATAAACACAAAAACTTAGTTTGTTGATACTTCTACCTACTTCCTAATAGATATTGTCCAATTGTAAATTGAACAGAGTAAAATTTCTAAATTTTACTATGAAATAATTTATTTCCTCTCACTTTGGCTTTGTTATTTTCCAAGTTTTGCTGCTTTACCCTGAATTTATGAAATATAATTCTTACAAATGGTGTACTATAAAATTTTTAAAAATGTACCTAATTGAATCTTTTGTAAGTTTATGATTGGTACAGTGAAAATATAATATTTTTAGACTCTTATCTTTCTCTCTTTACTGTTATTTTTATTTTCTTGCTTATTTTGTAACTTATCAAACCCCAAAATGGTTTCTTTATCCATTTGCTCTTTTTTTGATAGCACTTCAGATATTAAAACATCAGGATTTGGTGTTAGAGCTGTGTTTAAATTTTTACTGCTACCAATTTTTAGTTTAATGAGTCATTTAATCTCTGCAAATGACAATAATACTACATTCCTCAGGGTTGTTGTATAGAATAAAGAAGATAACTAATTTTCCTTTGCCTTCTGCTATTCAAAGCCCTCCAGAATGGAATCTTGAAATTCTATGTGACAATAGCCTCCACCTCAATGAAATCAGTGCATTTTTCAAATGCCACTTTCCTATCACATTGCCTGCTATTTCCTGCCTTGGTTGGCCTACATTTATGTGGATATAGAAATAATAGTGTTGCAAAATAGTTTCAACATAGTCCATTGAAGTCTATATATATTCAGTAGGTTTTGATTTCAATATTCATTACCTTAAATTTCTAAAAGTATGAGTCAACCAGTAACATGTGACTTCTGAGGATACAATGCAGCCAAGCACTGCTAGACTGAGAAACTGAGCCAGGGAGCCTGCGTGATTTCAGTTCATGAGTCTTCTTCTGTGAGTTGTGTCATCTTGAGCAAGTTACTGAATCTCTGAATGACTTAATTTTCTCATACATAAAAATGGAATAAAATGATCTAACTCAGAGTTTATTGATAATATTAAATGAATAAATCCACATAAAGGACTCAATTAGTGTTAGCTGTTGCTGTTGTTGTTGTTATTATTATTTGCTCTAGTATATTTTTTCCACTACCCTGTGGTTAATCTGCCTGGATTTAGGTACGGATGATGTCTTCAAATCACTGTCTTGGTTGCATTGTTGTGTTTATAGTTTGGGTGGGTTCACAATACAAGTGTGTGCAATGATGTCAGTATAGCACATATGTATGGTGCAGTGGTGAATATAGAAAACCCAGGAGTCAGACCATCTTGATTTGCAGCACTACCTACTAACTGCATACCTTGTTTTTTTCATAAGTAAAATGGGAATATTGAGAATACCCGTGTCATAGGGTTATCAATCAAATGAGATAACACATACAAAGTATTCAGCACAGTGGCTAACAAACAGTAAATGTTAGTCATTGATATTATTCCTGTTGTTGGTGGTGGCATAATAATAATTTTAAAAAACTCTGTTGTGAAATAGTGATTACAATTATATACTCATGTAAAGATCTATATGACACACCTCCTGTAGAAAAATATTATATTGCCTAGAATGTTCTTTCTTAGACAGTGCATGGGAAGTTCCAGGAATAAAGAAATGGTATGAGGTTGCAGTTGGCGAATTTTCTGCAAAAGACCAGGTGGTGAATATTTTCAGTTTTGTGGGCCACACAATCTCTGTCACAAGCTCTCAACTCTGCTATTATAAGGCAAAAACAACTATATTCAATAAAATTAACACATGTATTTGTGTTATAAAACTTTATTTACAAAACTGGTATCAAGATGATGTTCATTGGAGTTTGCTGACCCTTGATCTTAGAGATTTGGAAATAAGCCTGTTAGAGAAATATAATAATGGCATAGCTGTGCAGTATAAATTTAAATTTATAAATCAATTAAATCAGTGGTGTGATTTTTTTCTCCAACAATATTCATATACATTGCTGGAAAAGTAAAGAAGGCAAACAGAAGGTATCATACACAATTGGTGGTTGATTAGGAGTATAAACTAGAAGGAGGCTAAGAAAATGAGATGAGTGGATTTAAAAAGAGGTGACCATGATGTTAAGTGATAGAAGCGCAACCAGAAAAGAAGAAAGCTAGCTGGGATTAGTAGCTGGTGACAAGGGTGTGTGGATAGTCACAGAAAGAAGGTTGGCATGGCAAAAACTGGCATTGAGGTGCTTGGGCACATTATTTGGAGAGAGAGCAGTGGTCCCTCCTCATCCATGGTTTCACTTTCCACAGTTTCAGTCACTAGTGGTCTGAAATATTAAGTGGAAACTGCCATAAATAAAAATTCATAAGTTTTAAATTGCACAATGTTCTGAGTACCTACAGAAATTTCACACTTTCTGTCTTTGTCCTGTTTAGAATCTGTATCATCCATTTGCCCAGCATTCCCACACCCTATACACTGTACCTATTAGTCATGTAGTAGCCCTCTTTTTATTTATTTATTTTAATTACATTTGATATTCAATATTTTTTAATTTTTTATCATCACCCAAAGCCATTTTTGTCTTTCTTTTAGAGAGAGGATAAAGGAGAGAGGAAGGGAGAGAGAGAAATATCAATGTGACAGAGAAACATTGATCAACTGCCTCCCGTAAGAGCCTGGACTGGGAACGGCTCCTGCAAACTTTCAGTTATGGTACTGTAAGAAGGTGCAGCCAGGGCCCCCACAAAGAGGGATTTGTAATGGGGTCCAGAACTCAGGGTGTCCAGGATATAATTAAAAATATAGGATGTCCTCACACCCACAAGTCTGAACTGGGGGATGGGAAACATGGAGCAGGGATATTGAGAGTTATTCTGCATAGCAACAGTTTTGCAAATAACCTCAAGCATGATCATTTAACATATCTATAACTTTTAACTGGTTTCATAGATATTTTAAATAGCTGTGGCCATGTTTTGAGCCAGGGGGGATGGGAGTGACTTCAACCATGAAGTAACTGGGAAGCAACTCCCCCAGCTACAGCACTTGTGTAAGATCTTGGAGATGATTGGCTCCATGCCATGGGGCCACACTTTCCTGGACTTACTATGGCAGCCCAGAAAAGGTGGAAAAATATGGGAATGCTGGCAGGTGTAGCTGATTGTGGGAGGAGTCAGAAATGGGGCTGCAGAGGAAGATTGGCACTGGGATTTAAACCCAGGCATGGCAACCAAGCGAAGGTTGGGACCACACGACTTTGAGTGCTCCCTTTCCACATGGCTTGGGGAGCAGGAGAGATGTTGCAGGAAGGAAAAGAGTGAAAGGACTCTTGCTGGTGGGCCAGGAGAAGATGCCACGCAGGTTTGGATTATGAACTGGAGATCCCAGCAATACAGCTGATGGTGCTGGTAACCCCAGGAGGCCTGTCAGCTGAACACAGATTACTGGGAAGAACTGGGGGCTACTTGAGCCACAGACTTCTATTTTGTTTCCTGAGATACAGTGCCCCTGACTGGGCAAAGGGGGAAAGGAAGATCTGTGTGCATTTGTGGGTTTTTTAAGGGACTTTGGGATATTAATGAAGACATTAAGTCATTACTCTAAGTCTGTATAGCTTTTCAAATAAATACTTCCTTTCCTTATTACCAATATCTGACATTCCTGGTGGAGTGCAAGGAGAACCTAGTATAGGTAGGTACCCCAGGGGAAGGGAGGTCCATTCGGTAATAGTATTTGGACCACCCCCCGTGGGTCTGTTTGTAGAAGTACGATGTTCCAACCACCTGAGCCACACTTGCTAGGGCTCAATTTTTTTTATATTTGTTTCAGGTGTAAAGTATAATTATTAGACTGTAATAGAATTTATGAAGTGATCCCCCTGATGATTCTAGTACCCTTCTGGCACCACACATAGTTAATACAATATTATTAACTATATTCCCTATGCTATACTTTATATTCTCATAACTATTTTGTAATGTTTTAATTCCTGCACCTCTTCCCCACATTCCTCTAATCCCTTCCCTCTGGCACCCCTCAGTTTGTCCTCTATACCTTTGAGTCTGTTTCTGTTTTGTTGGTTCATTTGTTTTGTTCTTTTAATTTCACATGTAAGTGAATCATATGGTATTTGTCTTTTTCTATGTAGTACTCTTGTTGGTATTCAGATCAATTGTTGTGGTATCAAAGGGCTGGTATTCAATTAACCTTATTTTATTTAATAATGGCTACAGAGCCATTCACATAACTTTATTACAGTAATTGCTATAATTGTACTATTTTATTATTGGTTCTTATTATTAATCTCTTACTGTGCTTAATTTATAAATTAACCTTTATCATAGGAATTTAGGTATACAGTTCCATACTACCTGTAGTTTTAGATATCCACTGGGAGCCTTGGGCCATTTCTACTGGGGATCAAGAGAAACTATTGTAATGTGCTAGTTAGAGACTGAGATACTTGAAATCAAGGTCTTAGAGGAAGTGATGGTTGATTCAGATTATTACTATAGTAATAATTGTCTGAGGTGGAGAATAAAAAATTTAAAGATAAAGTAGTTAAAAGAAATGAGGAATCTAGATGCATATTTCATACATGTGAATATTTAAATTTCTGAGACTGGAGTTGTGGTAGAGAGGAAGTTAAGCTAGAAACAGATTTTTGAAGAGGAAAGAGCTGAGGTATGGTGTTGGTAGATAATAGCAGTCAGGCTCAGAGAAGGAATGCATTGTGTTGTTGAATGGCATGAGCTTCAAATAAGCAATGGCTGTTTAGGAAAGAGAGGTTTTTATGATTTATGACTGCACATGGGGAGAAAGGAGGGCAGCTACTTCGAGGGTCTGTGGCAACTTGTGCAATAGCAACAACAAGTAAATGTTAAGGGAACATGCACAGGTATGTCAAGCCTCAAAGCTCATGCTCAAGAATTATGGCTTTTGCCCTGGCTGGTGTGCCTCAGTGGCTGAGTGCCGGCGTGTGAACTTTGTGTCTGTGATTTTATAATGTCTAGCATTCTTTCCAATTGCATTATATATTGGTGGTGTATAATGACCTCTGGGGAAGACACATGTTTTTTAAATGGTCAGTCTGTTCTTATTTACCTAACAGAATGAATTACTCATTATCACCAGAAAGAAGAGGGAGGAGAGGGAGGGAGGAGGGAGGGAGGAAGGAAGGAAGGAAGGAAGGAAGGAAGGAAAGAAGGAAGGAAGGAAAGAAAGAAGGAAAGGAGGAAAGGAGGAAAGGAGGTAGAGGGAAGGAGGGAGGGGAGAGTGGGAAGAAAAGAGGATAGAAATAGTATTTTTGATCTCAGAGTAAAACATGCAATGTCTGTTTTTCCTACTCTTAAAGAGAACTAAAAGAAGGTTTGTTTTCAGATGTCTTTTTATCCCCCATTGATTTTTAATATTTTTATTCCCCCTTGAGGACATGTTTTTACCAATGCTTTTTAGAGAGAGAAGAAGGGGTAGGGAAAAGGGAGAGAAACACCCATCAGTTGCTTCTCCTACACTCCCACCGGGGGAAGAACCTGCAACCTAGGCGTATGCCCTGACAGGGAATCTAACCCATTGCTTTTCTGTTGACCAGAGGGTGTTCCAACCAACTGAGCCACACAGACCAAGGGAGATTTTTTTTTTAAGTATTTTATTCTGGCGTTAGTGTGAGTGTGTGTGGTTGTTTTTATAGTGAGTTATTTTTAAACCATGTCATGTATTTCCCATACTAATACCTTATGACTTATTATGATAAAGGCATGGGTATTTGCTAACAGTGGGTGTGCCATACTCTCCATCGCTTCAGCCTCCTGCATGAGTCCCTTGTTATTGCACACCTCGGGAGTGCCCCTCCTTTTCCTGCAGACGTTCAATAATAGCAACTAGATTAGCCTAATGATTTTCCTTAATCTAGTCCATTTTCAAGATCAGCTTTTCCTCTGACATTTTGCTAATGTTGTTGCCCTCCCACACCTTCTGCAAGACTTCTTGCTCATGCTCCCTCATCCTTTTTTCTACCAACTGTTTCAGCACCTGGTTCTCCTGAGACTTTCCTCTTTCCTCAGCAGCCTTCAGGTTTTTTATTTCTGGATTTTCTTTAGGGACAGGTCTTTCTTCTATGGAAAAGCTAAAGTTTGTGGGGCTTCTGAGATGGGAGATGGTGGTTTTAAAATCATCTCAAAAGCTTGTCCAGAGGTATGTTTGTTGGTGTGCTTCACTTCTACATCATGGTAAGTGTAGATGTTGGTGTTGTGCAGTTCCAGGTAAAAGCAGGAGCAAATCAGTGACAGCATGGACACCTCCTTCATTTTTGCCTTGTAGGTTATTGCTGCTTTAATCATTGAAGAGATATGCAGATGCTGAGTGGTGGTGAAGGGGTGTGGTCCAGCTATAGTAGTAGAGGGAACCAGACAGAAGACCCTTGGGTGTTTTGCAAACATGATAATATCAATGACAGCTCCTACAACCCAGTTTGTGACCACAGCTTCAGAAAGTTTATCATTCTCACTTCCACCTCTTGCCCATTAATTGTTCCATCAAAGTGGATTTATTCCCAACTCCCCCTTCACTTTTCTCCTCTTCTCTTCTAATCTAGTATTAGAAGATAATATTTCAGATTTTAGAGAGAGAGAAGATGAAGCGAGATAGGTGGGAGCGGAGTGCACTTCCTCCTGCCCACTGGTGGAACACTTAGCCAATCTTCTGAGGAACAGAGTGAACAGCCAACAGTATTCTGGCATATATGAAGATTGGTGACCAAAATTATAGGGGACATTGAATGATCGGACGGTGAGATATTAAAACCTAGAGCTGTGAGAAAACCAGAGTTAAACCCAGACAAGGGTCATCCAAAAAAACAGAGACAGTGAGACAAATTTCACTTTGCTACTCCAGAGAACTTGCAAGGTGGGAACGGTGAATGCCAGTTGAATACACCTGCTGGAAGTGGAAATCCACCAAAAAGGAACCACAAACAGAAAACAATGGGAAAAGGTGAAGGAGGAAATGGAACCCACACTAACCTCAATTCAGGACTGAACAGATTATACACCAATTGATGGAGAAATTACCCACAACAAACAACTGAACAAGAGTGAGAGAGAAGCCTCAAAACCTTGTTCGCACAGAAGAATCAGCTTCAACACAACCTATCCACACCTGCACAACAAAATACAAGGCATGGTGGATGGAGATAACTAGCTAGAGGAAAGGACCCACCAAAGAAAGACCCACCAACAATCAAAACCCAAAGACACATAGAGAGCCAACATCAATGACAGTCCAAGACCAATGAGCTCAGGAGATTAAGGAGACTGCACTGCTGAATCTCACAGGTATTCTACCATAGAAGATCATGCAATAAAACCAGGGAGTCGAAACAGATCAATTTAAGAAACAGAGGCTAGCAATAAGAGTCTCACAAACAATTGGAAGACAAAGAAACAATCCCCAAATGAAAGGAAAGGAGGAAGCCCCAGAAAGAATGATAAACGAAACAGAGGCAAGCCAACTATCAGATATTGAGTACAAAGCATTGGTTATCAGGAAGTTCAATAAGCTCGATAAGCTCGCAGAGAATTACCAGAACCTACAAGGAAACTACAATGAACTCACTGCAAATGACATCAACATGAGAAAGGAAATAGAAACTATCCACAAGGGCCAAGAGGAAAAGAAGAATACAATATCTGAACTGAAGAACACAAAAGAAAGAATCAAATGCAGGCTCGATGAAGCAGAGGATCAGATCAGTGAGCTAGAGGACAAGGTAGAAAAAAACACCCAAAAAGAGCAAGAAAAGGAAAAGAGTCTCAGAAAGAATGAAATATTAAGGGAAATGCAGGACAACATGAAACATAACAATATTCATATAATACAGATACCAGAAGGAAAGAAGAAGAGCAAGCAATAGAAAGCCTGTTTGAAAAAGTAATGATGGAAAACTTCCCTAATCTGATGAGAGAAAAAGTCACACAAATACAGGAAACACAGAGATTCCCAATCAAGAGGAACCCAAGGAGACCCACTTCAAGACATGTCATAATTAAAATGGCAAAATTCCAAGACAAAGAGATAATCTTAAAGGCAGCAAGGGAGAAACAGGAAGTAACATACAAGGGAGCCCCAATAAGGTTAGCAGGTGACTTCTCAATGGAAACACTCCAAGCCAGGAGAGAATGGCAAGAAATATTCCAAGTAATGAGAACCAGAGGCCTGCAACCAAGGCTATTGTATCTGGCAAGGCTCTCAATCAAGATAGAAGACCAAATAAGGAGCTTCCCAGACAAAAGAAGTCTAAAAGAATACACCTCCACCGAACCAGCACTGCAAGAGATGCTAAAGGGACTACTTTAAGGAAAGGAGGGAAAAGAGAGAGAGAGAGAGGAACACAGCTTAAAAAAAAAAAAGGCAAGTGAATAAGTACTTATCAATAATAACCTCAAACATAAATGGATTAAATGCTCCAATCAAAAGACATAGAATAGCTGAATAGCTGAATGGATAAGAAAGCATGACCCACACATACGCTGCCTACAAGAGACCCACCTCAGGACAAAAGACTTACACAGACTAAAAGTGAAGGGCTAGAAACAAATTCTCCAAGCAAATGGACAGGAAAAAAGAGCCAGGGTCGCAATACTCATACAGACAAAATATACTTCAAAAAAGGGGCCATAAAGAGAGACCCAGAAGGCCACTTCATAATATTCAAGGGAAGCATCCACCAAGAAGACATAAACATTGTAAATATATACACACCCAACATAGAAGCACCCAAATACATAAAGAAAATCTTGGAGGACTTCAAGAAAGATATTGACAGCAACACAATTATAGTAGGGGACTTCAACACCGCACTGTGAAAAAAGGACAGATCTTCCAAACAAAATATCAACAAAGATAGTGTGGCATTGAACAATGCCCTAGATGAAATGGACTTAACTGATTATATATATATATATATAGCCTTTCACCCTAAAGAAGCTAAATACACATTCTTTTCAAATGCACATGGAATATTTTCAAAGATAGACTATATGATAGGACACAAAACAAGTCTCAACAAATTCAAGAAAATTGAAATCAGACTTCCTAAGATGGCGGCATAGGTGAATGCACCGTACCACCTCGCACAACCAAACAAGGGAAAAAAAAGAAATACACACATCCAAACACAGCCAGATCTGACAGAAAATCATATTGAGAGGAAGTCCGACAACCAAGGAATTAAAGAAGATACATTCATCCAGTTTGGGGAGCCAGAAGGTGCAGAGTGAAGGGAGCGTGCTCGGTGACCCCGCGGTGAGCAGGTGAGCAGACGGCAGGTCCGCGGTTGGAGGGGCGGTCCCCGCGGGGCTGAAGCACACCCAGACGGGGACCGACTGAAGCTCAGTCTGCGCCCGGCTCATCCGGACCCAGCAGGGCCGAGAGACCGGTGGACTCAGCAGGTCTGCATTTGTGTGCAGAGAGAACCTGAAAGAAAGCAAGGCGCAACTCAACGGCGCAGATTGAGAGCAAGTGAGGGGGTGGAGTCCGCGACCGGAGGAATGTCTGGCCTCATAGGAAAGTTCGCTGGGGAGACCCTCGGGGGATTGGAGCTGTGCAGCTCGTCCAGCGACCCCAGAGCAACCCCTGGAGCCAGCGCAGAGGGGCCTGAAGTGCTTGCAGGAGGCGGTGTGGGTGCGGAGAGTGGAAAAGGCGCCATTGTGCGCTCAGGCCCCGCCCCCAGAGGCTAGGGTCCCAGCACAACTACCGGGAACTTCCCTGCACAGCGGATCCCCAAGACTCCGCCCCCCTTACAGTAACAGGTTCAACAAGGGGGAAAAAATGGCCCAAAGAAAGGGACAGATCAAAACCCCAGAGCTAACCGACCAAGAGATAGCCAACCTATCAGATGCACAATTCAAATCCCTTGTAATAAGGATGCTTTCAGAATTCGACGAAAA